>JAAAKQ030476201.1:0-12969 GCA_010016005.3 Zanna intricata | reverse complement strand
ATTTATACTTTTCATCTTTTCACTTTTCTTCTTTATTCTATTTTTCATTTCATCCTTATCTGTTTTGCTTTCATCTTTTTTATTTTCATCCTTTTTGTTATCTTCATTTTTATTTTCTTCTTTCTTCTCTTCCTTGATTTCATCTTTTTCACTCTTCTTTTGTTTTTCCTCCTTCTCTTTTTCCTGGTTTTTTCCATCCCCTGCCTTGTCTTCACTATTTAACTTTGTCTGATAATCATCAAAACTGACACCTGACATTATTTTGTAAACATTATAATTGTGTTCGTTTGTATCTTTGTTATCAGTTTTTTGTGAATTTTTATCTGAACCTGTTTCACCATCTTTCTTATCTTTTTCTTTTGCTTTCACATCAAGTTTTGAAACAACTTTACCATCTTCCTTATTTTTTTCTTTGCCTTCTTTACTCTTATCTTTCTTTTCTTTGTGCTCGTTACTTTTAGTTTTTTCTTTATCGTTAGCACTCTGATATATGTATATATACGGTTTAAATTTATATACATTTCCTGTATTGGTGACACTTAGATAAGGGCATATGTATACCTTTTTTTCATCTAAATTTTCTAGCGTTATATAAGCGCAGTTTGTACGAAGTGTTATCTCATTATCTATACAATCAAAAAATTAACATCTTATTAGAAAAACCTTAAAACCTTCAACTGACTGTAATAATTATCATAATATTTAACCTATTCATATATCCAATTAATTTGTTATAGAACACTATCTGTTAAACTTTTGTTAAAAAAAAGTTTTAATTCATTTTTCATCATAAAAATAAAAACAGACAATATTTAGATAAATGTAGACAAAGAGTGCTTTTTATAAGTTCTTTAGACTTTAGGAATGGGGACAGAAAACTGAAGGACTTAGGCCGAATTAAATGTAGAATATTTGGCAGATTATTCTAATATAATCACATTAATTGAAAGAAGATTCAGTGAGCAGGGAACTAGAAAAAATAGAAGAAAAGTCAAATAATTTCTGTTGTTTGTATAACTGTGTACTGAACTTATAAATACAAGGTTAAAGAGTGTCTAAAGAACGGAAATTTTTGTCAATACTGTTAATGCGTTTACAATCAAATAATCTCCAAATAACTTAGAATTTATATAGTCAAAGCTCTTAAAATTTAGGTGTGTGAATGTAATTTTTGTTAAAATATGTTTTCAAGAAGAAAATATCATGAAAACAATGCGGGACAACATTGTTCTCAGCTTAAAGAAAATTTACCAACAAAAATATTTAGCTTTCAGTAAATCTTTAATATTTTTTAATTAAAAATTTTATCTTAAAATACTTCCTGTGTGTAATGAATGCTCTAGCAGTAAAAATTGAGGAATTATTCTATAATAAAGTAATATATGGAAATTAATCAGATTTTTAAAAAGACCATAAATTGGGGGAAAAATTTCAAGGTAAGAATTTTTCTTAAAGTAACCTACATATTTAAAATAAATTTTTCTGTAAAAGAAATCTGTTATACAAAAACTGATAATATTTATTAACAAATTAATTATTTAAAGGTGAAACCAGCTATAAAAATTTGTATTATACTGTAGTTAAAAAATAAAAGAAAAACTGTAAAAGAAAATTCAATGGATTTGTACAGTTACATGTTATAATTGAAAAGATTAGGAAGTTGAAAAATTATCTACCATTGTAGATTTTCAATTATATGTACGGTTATTTAAGTTATTATGATACCTTTTCGTTTTACGCGGACACACTTTTTTCGCATTTATTCACATAAAATTACTTAATATAGCATGTTTTATAATAATTGACGAATAATAAAACATTAGAAAAAAACATACTTAAATGCTGCTGTTTTATACTGGTAATTTTAAATACATTAACATAATACTCAAGGATAGAAAGCGTGCGTTAATGTCAATTAACAGAATGGAAAATCTACATGAGGAGAGATGTAAGTGCTGATCATTTATTAAAAAACCCCCAAAAAAAGGTAGATGGTCCAGTAATGACAGTAAAAATAGATAAGTCCTTATTTTCAAACAGAAGGTACAATAGATAGAGAATTCTTCCAAATCAGTTGGTATTTGGAGATATTTACAGAGAAATTATAAATATAATCTAACCAAACTTAACTTACACTCACTTCACTAATTACCCTTGACTAATTAACAGTAATGTTTGGATTATTTAAATAATAAATTCAGTAATTATTGCAATTATTTATTATTTAAATAAAACATTACAATTAATTAGTCAAGGTTAACAAGTATTGGTTAAATTTGGTTAGATTATATCAATAATTATAAGCAATAATGCTTATATTTGTAATATGTAAAATATGTTAATATGAAGAATGTTTAAAATTATTGGTATAAAACAGTATGTTAGTGTGTTTTCTCTAACGTATTTAGTTAATTTTATTGGTTATAGGATTACTATTAGAGTCTAATAAACAGTATTTCTCTAATGTTTTATTCTTCAGTTGTTATAGAATGTGCTATAGGGGGTTGTAAAATGAAAAACTATCATTATTTTAACAGTAGCACTACAAAAATCAAATAAAGGCAGAGTTAAGTAAAAATTAAACAAATATTTTTTGCTTGAAAATTACAAATAAAATACAAGTACATTGACTATTTTATTGTGTTTAAATGAAATTTGGTTCTAATCTTTATACAGTGTAAACACACCACAGGATCAGTCTTTTAAAATATAATCTGGATGGTGTAGACTCTAGATTGAATGCTACATGTTCACATTACTTACTAAGTAGTAAGTAACTTAGTAAGTATGCTACAAGCATAAGTAGTTACTTATGCTTATAGTTTGAGTATAAAATGCTTGTAATTTACAACCAAGTTAGTTTCTTAATATTAATCATAAAATGTTTGTGATTACGTAGAAAAGATACAAAATGATTCTGTTTATGCAGCATAATAATTCAAATATCAATTTTTATAACTTGCTAACTTGTTTAAGAAAGCTTCAGTCTTCAACCTAACACCCAATTGAGAACCACCAATTGTATGGAAAGGACTACATAAATTACTGCAAATGTTTGAATTTTTTTTTTTTTTTTTTTTTACTAAAGTAACTTATGTTTATTTTGATATTTAAATATTTTTTTAACTGTAACAAATGTATATGTTTAAATGTAACAAATTACATTTTTAAGAAATTTATTGCAGATCCTTTCTAAAGAAATCCTTTAGAAATATTTCTAAAGAAATAACTCATGACTGTAATGAACTCAAAGTACATACATGAACATAATACAATACAATACATGAACGTAATAATTTAAAATTCAATTTAATAATTATTTATTATAATTCACATCGCTATACGCAGATAAAAAAAAATTTGAGAAAAGAGTGAATTTTCAAAGGAATTTGAAAATAAGAAATAGCTCATTCTCAAACCAAAGTTAAGCATATTTCTCATGCAGAAAAATTGGTTTGATATTTTTAGAACTGTTAGATAGAAAATTATTTTAGAATGAAAAAGTATCCATTATTATTATTATTATTAAATGCGACTAAATTTTTATATATTTTACAGTAACACATACACCCAAATTTACATTAGCATAGGATCTTCCATTATTAACTCTCCGAATAGGTATTTCAAAAATACCAATTACTATAATGTTCAACAATTATTAGATACTTAACAGCATTTTTGAAAACAGCCCCTAAGTGATTGGTTACATTCAGATCGGAAATCCATTTGATGGTAAAAAATTTCCTAAAAATCAGCAATTCTGTTCTGCATCAGTGCATCTAATCATTTAAAATGAGAACTTTAACATAGAGAAGACAAAACTCTTTGTAAAAAATTGTGTATTGAAAATTCTATAACACAAGAACTGAAGGTGTTACAATTTTAAAAACTGATTTGAAAATGAAAATATATTTATTTTACCATTTTTAAAAAATTCAATTTGGGAGGTGACGAAGAGTTGAGCAGAGTTGATGAAACTAAAATTTTTACAGTCACGAAAAATAATATTTTGACTTTTCTGTAAAAAACATAAAGGTATGTTTCATTTTTTCTCAAAAATCAGTTTGGTGAGCAAGGAGGTGTATTATAAAAATTTGTATGAAAGTTTTAAATCTCAATAATATATATTATAATAACCAGTTGCGGCTAACAGGAGTTTATATTTAATCTTCAAATCTTATAACTCAGAATATATTTTTGAGTTCAAAAGACTTCACTTCACCCTAAAGTTGTATTTTGCAATGACTACTAACAAGACCCAGAGAGGGATATGCTCTTAAAGTACCAAGGTCTTGATGACCTTAGGAGCAAAGGATATGTTCTTAAGGTTCCTAACATTAACAGTTCCACTTGATCCAACCAGCCAAATATTAGGCAGTTCCATTTTTTTTATTCATAGAATATCAATCCTGAGATGATTTTTAAATGTGTTATTATATTGGATGTTAACAAAGTATGGCAACGCTTAGATAAGTGTCCAACTTAGCTTAAAGTAAAGAGTTGACATATTGACATATTGTTGATATTGTTGAGTTGACGATATGAAACTGAGCCTCAATTATCCAGAAAGAAAAAGGAAAATTTTGTAAAATAAAAAGAGTATGCCAATAAAGTTGTATGAGACTGGTATCAAGTTTTATAATTAAATGTGATAATAAAATAAGTATAGTATTAAAATATCTGTACTTTTCTAATAAATGATGATTTATTCAAATATTGAATTGGATGTTTCTTGTGAGACCCTTTATTATATTACTTTATTGTTTGCTTTGGTATCTTGATATACTTTTATCATCCAGTTGTATTTTGTTGTTAAATATCTAGTTTTCTGGTCTGTATTCAGAGTATGACAAAATGATATTTCATTTTGACAAAAGTTCAGTTCAGTTTGGTGAGTTAAATTAGATAAAAATAAGGAATTGAAATTAAAATATTTGTTAATTTTTATGATGATGAAGTGATTCTTTGTAAACAACATTTTTTTTTTGTGTATAAAATTTAATAGTAAAACTTATTATTTTCTTGGTTATATGAACAATACTAAAGAATGATTCGCAATATTAAACAAAAAAAAAATAACAGATAGAAACATAAACAGTAAAAAAAACTTACAGGCAGTTAAAAAACTGCTGAACATGTCTTCCACCACACTGGATCAAAAAACAATGTTTTTTGATGGATTTCTGTATTTCAACAGGGTTTCTTTATATTAATTTTAACACTATGATAATTCTAATAACTAACCCTTCTTTTGTAATACACTTTTGTTCATATACTAATGATTTCAAGTGACCCTATACATAGCAGTCTAGAAATGTTAATTCAGGAGACCTTGAAGGCCATTGATAGATTTGCCACCTCCAATCCACTTGTTTAAAAAACAGTAAATGTTGTCTAATTGCTAGAGAAATGTTCGGAGTTACCCATTGAGCTGGAAAATCATCTGTCTTCTTCCTATTGGAAAAACACATTCCAATAGATTTGGCAAATTATTCTTAAGTTTCATATGAAACACCGAAAACATTCTCATTGAAAATAAATGATCCCAATATTTTGTTGCCTATAATACATCACACCAAACGTTTATATGAAATCTATGTTGATATTCAGTTTCGACAGTGCCACATAGATTTTCATAGAGCGTGATTCTTTTTTTAATTAAAAATTCCACTTAGAGTAATGTGGCTTCATTTGTAAACAAGACAGAATCTATGTCATTAACAGTGCCTTAATCTCAGCTTGCTCCTTAATTTACCTTGCCAGAATTTCAAAAAGTCTTCATTTTACCAGGGAAACCAAAATCCAAGTGAAATATTTTGCTACCTGAAACTCACTAATGAACTATTTTTGGGCCTATGTTTTAATGAACCTTTTTCCCTATTTTTATCTGTAGCATCAGCTCTCGAGAAATTGTGGTACAGTTTTGAATCACTCTGTATATATATATACATGATATATATATGTATGTATGTATGTATAGTGTTAATAAAATATGGTTAACCTTAAATAGCTTTTCTACCTTTAACCATAGACTAATGAAATTTAGTAAATGAATTCGTATCCTGAAACAGTTAATTTTTTGATATGAGACTATCACACCTAAACATCCACAGGAAAGGGGGGAAACTAAAAAAATTTTAAGTGAAAAAGTTAGGATTATAACAAATCGGTTTTAATACAATGATAAAAAAAAATTAAAATGAGAAACTTCATTATATAACAACCATAATAAAAATTTTTATTCCCTCTACATCAATCATGATTGATTAATCATGAAACCTTGTCGATGGTGAGGGGCTTGCATGCTCAATGATACAGAATAGCTGGACTAAAGGTGCAACCATATTGAAGAGGTATCTGTTGAGTCAGACTAAGGAATGATTCCTGAAAGAGGGCAGCAGCTCTTTCAGTAGTTGTTAAGGGTGTAGGTCAGGAGGACTTAAACGACCATAGCAACATCACTCAATATTTTGAGTACTGCGCAGCTGAAAAGCAATGGAAAACTACAGCTGTATTTTTTCCAAGAAAATGTGGCTCTCTGCATATTCAAAAACTAAGATGGAGGTGCCTTCCTTGGTAAAAAATTCTGGAGGTAAACTAGTCCCCCGTTCGGATCTCCAAGTGTGGAGTACTAAGGAAGGGGTCACCAGAAAATTAAAAAATAACATTCTACGAGTCGGAGCGTGGAATGTTAGAATTCTAAAAAAGGTTGATAGTTTAGAAAATTTAAAGAGGGAAATGGATAGGTGTAATAGGAAGAGGAGGGGTCCTAGATGGGGGGACATGTTCCTTAGATGTAATAGGAATTAGCAAGGTTTGATGGGAAGAGGAAAACGACTTTTGGTCAGGTGATTTTAGAATAATTAATGCAGCAGCAAATAAAGGACAGGCAGGAGTAGGTTTCATAATGAACAAGAAGGTAGGGAAGAATAGTTCTCTACTCTCATCCTATCAAACAGCTTAGCGATAGAGCATGGTAATAAAGATAAAATCAAAACCTAAGTCGACAACGACTGTTAGCATCTATATGCCTACAACTGCCCATGATGATGATGATGAGGTGGAGTGTGTATATGAGGAAATTGATGAACAATTAAACATATAAAAGGAGATGAAAATTTAATAATATTTGGAGATTGGAATGTAAGCATTGGAAAAGGCAAGGAAGGAAATATTGTGAGTGAATACGGGGTGGGCATTTATTTTTCATACCTAGTTTAAAAAGACGCTTACAGAATACCCAAAAATAATTTTCTTTTACTAAAAAATAAAACATTTTGAATTAGGTCTATTATTTAAATTAAAGTTTTTTTAGTGTTTTGCTGATGAGCAATTTTGTAAAAAGCAGTATGATAAACTTTTGAAACTAATTGTGAAAAAATTTAATGAGCGACCAATCTTTGTTGGGCATTTGTAGCCTGAAGTTTTTTAGATAAATATTTTTACTTTTTAATAATCTTCAAAGTATATCACATCCAACTAAAATGATTTATTATAAAACCCTACTCTTTTCGTTTAAAAGTATTTAAGTTACCCCTCTTTGCTATGAGGCGAAGCGTTAATTGTGTAGACTTTCAGGAGTTAAGAGTGTAGTAGTGATCACATATCGAAAAATAGATTATAAAAGATATGTCATGTCCATTTGCTAAATTTTGTTTTTCTATATTAACTGTTACAAAATTTATATAAGAGCTGCCATTCTTTATTTACACCTGGGGTAAACTGATTAAAATTAATAAAAATTATTATTTAAAAAAATAATTTTAATATTTAATTTTAAAATTTTAACTTTGAATCCTTCTAATAATTATTTATGGTTCTCTTTGATTAATACATGACAATACCTACTCTTAAGAGTTTTTCATCAATTTATCCTAATGGAAATACATAAATTAATATAATAAATTAAAAATTGTGCATGCAGTTATAAATAGTTATAATATAAATAGAATATACATAATTCCTTACCTTCGATGGGAAATTTTAAAATAGATTTTATATAGTTTTCTTTAAATTTTTCCTGTGGTAAAGAAATACTTGATGTGTTTAATTCGAGGTCAGTGTTTTGGATTACACTTTTTTCAATACCAGGAATATTATTCATCATTATTAAACCTTCTCTATTCTTGAAATTATTAAGTTGTAAAACGAGTGTTATTAAACCAGTTAGCTTACTTTGAAAGGGTAATATATGAATATTCACCAAAAGCTCACCTAAAAATTAAAAAAAATAAATAAATAAAAATGGATTTATGATAAACAGATTTTACTTAAATGAATTGTGCTAATATACTTTTTATTTTAATACATATCCATGTATTAACAAATAAAATAATAACAATACATTTTTTTATACAATCATTATATTGAATAATATTATGCATTATAGATTCTTTTTTTTAACCTCTGGAACCACAGTTAAGTATATCTTCAGAGGATGAGATGAATGATTTGTAGTGCATGTGAAAAATGTCATACCTGATTGGGATTCAAACCCAGGACCTCCGGATGAAAGGCCGAGACGCTACCACTCCTCCACGGAGGCCGGCATGCATTATAGAATTAGTACTTTTTTGTTTTCAGCCCCCCTTTTTTTTCACATAAAAATTACTTAATATAGCATGTTTTATAATAACTGATGAATAAAAAATTAGAGAAAACACACTAACATCCTGTTTTATACTGTTTATTTTAAACTTTCTCCGTATTAATAAATTTTACATATTAAAAATATAAACATAATTGCTTATAATTATAAATAATTACAATAGTTACTGAATTTATTTAAATAATTAAAAGATTATTGTTAATTAGTCAAGGCTAGGGCGAGCATAGATTAAGTGTGGTTAGATTATATTTATAATTTCTCTGCAAATATCCAAATATCCACTGATTTGGAAGAATTCTGACTCTGTTGTACTTTATTTTTGAAAATGAGGGCTCATCTATTTTTACTGTCATTCCTGGACCACCTATCTTTTTTTAGGTTTTTTATAATGATCAGCACATTCACGTTTCTCGGCATGCTAGTCTGTTTTTTCTATTGTTTTATTTATCAATTATTGTAAAATATGCTACTTAAGTAATTTTGATGTGAAAAAATGCAAAAAAAGTGGGGGGACATAAAATGAAAAAATACCATAAAATTAATTACCTTTTTAAAATTAAATTTAAATAAGAAGTATACCCATGAGGATACTGACCAATAAATATGTGATATGTGATTTTAATATTGGCTATAAACCAATATTAAAATCACAGGAAAAAATGCATTAAATTGATGATGATTTGTTGATGGTGGTAAATTTTTTGATTCTAGTTTTTGTAGAATAGTGGCTGTTTCTTCTAATTTTATCAGAATAAGTACAAGTAATTGTTACAATCGACTGTTTGTAACAAAAAGAAAGAAAAAATCATAAATATTTATAATTTATGTCTAATAAGTTGGATTTCATAGCTTAGACTATATAGCTGTCAATGCTATTTAATTATGAATTAAAAGCTACATGATAAGTTCACAGTTATATAGTTTTTCTTTTTTTTAAATGGCTTACTAGGATCACGCTAATACTATTTTTTTTTTTTTTTTTGTGCATCTGTTTTTCCTCTTCTATTCATTTTCTTTCTTTCATTCTCAGGTGTTCTTTCTTTCTTCATCCATAAGAATCTTTGCATTATAAATTATTTATCTAACCAAATAAATCATTCTACCTAATAGTATCTCTTTTATCCTTAAATTTTGAAGTTGCTTTTAAATATGATTTATATATAGTATGTGGCTTTTTAGATTTCAAAATTTTGTTTAGTGTTTTTGGATTTTAATTTACTTTTTCTAATTCCAGTTTTCAAATCTTCTTGGATTTTATACATTTTTTTATTCAATCTTAATCAGTATCTTTCTTTTGTTTTTCTATGACCGAATCTTTTATTTTTCTATGGGCAAAGGATTTTTTTTTCAATTTTGCGAAAATTTTCTAGGCCAGTTAGATTTCATCTTTTAATTCTTTATAAGATCTCTGGTTTGATTACAGTATTGTAATGCCACAGCTTTGTTTTTTTAATAGAAAGATTCTTTTTATTGAACATTTTTTTTTGTTAGCAATCTAATTTTTCTAATTTTGGAATTTCTGGATTTCTAAAGTTCTTTTCCATACCTGTACTTTTTTTTACTGAATATATATTCATAAATAATTTAATTGCTTTGTGATTTATTTTTTCATACTTAATCTCTCTATTTGGAATAAACTTTGAGATATATCATGATTTTCTGTTTTTGAGAAAGACTTTGCAAATCGACTATTTCTGATGTTTTTTTTTTTGTTTCATTAATTTGGTAAACTTGTTGTTTTCTATTTACAGATCTATCTACAGATAAATTTCATACAAAAATGTGTTACAAATTGTTAATCTCTGTGGCAGAGTGTCTTGACTTTTCATTCGGAGGTTCTGGGTCTAATCTCAGTCAGGATGGCATTTTTCATACGCTTCAAAAAATTCCATTTCCATATCCCATTCACAAGTTTCAAACTTATGTGCAAATATCAAACAAAAAAAAAAATTTACAAGCAATTCAGAACTGTTAAAATTTCAGTTACCAAGTTATATATGTTCTATATCCTTTAATTCCCCCAATTTGCTGCATAACATTAAGGTGATGCTAATTCTTCTACAACTTGTTGCAGACAGTTTTCTGTAATAAAAGTTACTGTAGTTGTGGATCCTGATTTTCAATTCATCCAAATCAACTGGTAATGATAGAACATAAACACTTTGTTTCACATATTTCCACAAGAAAAAGTCACAAGGTGTAATGTCTGAGGATCTCTAGGACCAAGTCTTGGCTACGTCCTATCCCCAGGATTGAGGCAGTATTTCATTTAAAAACCGACAACCCCATTTTCTGATAAATGAATTCTTGGTCATCATTTATTCGTGAAAAGAGTCGGTCCTGTAGTGTATCAAGATAAGAATGCCCTGTTACTGTTTCCTTCAAAAAAGAAAATACGACAAAGTTTTGTAAATGAAATCAATCCCCTCAAAAAACATTAACTTTTGCTAAATCTCGCCCCTCCTGTAGGACCTCTTGTGGATTTTCAAGTCCCTTAGACAAACATTGTTACATGAAACTTTAAGCTTAAATGAAATGTAGCTGTGTCACTGAAAATTAACCACAGTAAGAACCTATTGTCTTTCATATCAACTAAGAGCATATCACAGAAATCTTATATTTGCTTTTGTTACTTATACAACAGGGCTTTTACCAGTACATTTTAACGTATCGAACTAATTTTAATCTTATTTTCATTTTACTGATATTGTACATAAGCTACATATTTTTTAATTCACAGATAAAATTAGCTTTCATTACCTGTTACAGAAGTGTAAAAGATTGTTCTGTAAAAATATTTCATTATCAATAATCTTATTCAACAAATTTTATTTCTACAAATATACACTTCGATATCAGTCTTAATCATTCCTTTAATAATGTTTATAATACAAATAATTCTTATCTAATAATCTTTTATGTTTACATTCCTGACATTAAAACTTTAAAGCTATGGTGCAAAAAGAAAAGAATAGTAAATCATAAAAAAATTGGGGTATGGTTTATTTTTCATTTCTTGACATTTCATGACCCCCCAAAAAAAAAAGTGCGTTGGAAGTTTTGAAGCTTTATAACTTTTGACTGAATACATCAATTTTTTCAGATGCCTGAATATGGGCAATTTATTGATAAAATTTTGGGGTCAACATTTCCAGCAACTGGGAAGGGTTTTGGGGGACAATTTTCTCAAAATTTTGCAAACATAACCCCATTTTATATTAAGTTCAGTACATGTGTGCATGCTAATTTGTTATTTAAAAAAAAATTTCCCTTTTTAAAAAAAAAAATAAAGGTTCAAAAAAAAGAATTTTTTTATTTATTGCATATTTTTAAACTGATTTTATTAATGTCTTCCTAGGCATAGTAGTAGTACAAGCAACCCAAAAAAAAAAAAAAACAAAATAAAATAATAATTTTGTCAATCAAGACCTGTAGTTATGATTATATAATGAAAAAATAATTAAACCCACTTACAAACAATTTTATAAATTTAGTTCAAGCACTTTCGGAACGTAACTATTCCATTATCAGAAACTCAAAAATATGTTTTTTAATTTTATTATAACTGAAACTTCATAGTCTTTGTAAAATTTTATGTTAATTATATAACTGTTATGACAACAGTGAATAACGGTGGAGACATTTACAATGACATGACATAAGTCGACATAATTTTAAACATATGATGACCACTATTATATCATTTACATAACATTTTACACAGACTGTGAAATTTTAGTTTTAATAAAATTAAAAAAAACATATTTCTGAGTTCCTGATGATGGAACAGTTATGTTCTGAAAGTGCTTGGACTAAAATAAAAATACTTTGAAGGTAATATTGTGGTGGGAGGGATGATTAAAATTTAAAAATATCAATTTTTTTGAATTTTTCAAAATATTTTTGATTTTGTTAATAATTTATTATTTAAAACTATTATTTAAAGTTTATTATTTAAAACTTTTAAAATAACCTATAAGTAATCCATAAATAAATTTTAAGATAAACCGTCATAAGCAAACATAACCCCATTTTATATTAAGCTCAGAATATGCACGCATGCTTATCTTACTATTTTTAAAAGATATTTGCCCTAAAATTCCCCCTCTTAAAAAACATCATGTTTTTATTTATATTCTATCTTTGTAAACAAAATTTTTATTGTCTTCTTAGGCACAGTAGGAGTGCAGCGACACAAAAAAAAATTATTTTTAGGTAAATATTAGGGGTGTTCAAAAATCAATGTTTAAAAATACAGATTTTTTTAAAAACTTTTCAAAACTTTTTTAAATTTATTTACACTTTTAATAATATTAAAAGTTTAAATAATAAAATAAAATATTAATATAATAAAATTTATT
>JAAAKQ030476200.1:0-43848 GCA_010016005.3 Zanna intricata | reverse complement strand
GAAACCCAACCACCAAAGAACACCGGTATCCACGATCTAGTATTCAAATCCGTATAAAAATTTTTATGTTTACTAGGCCTACTATTCTTTGCAAACCTAACCAATAACCAGTAAATGGGCTTAAAAAATGCAGGCAAAACAATCGGTTTAAATACCAAAATTATTAAATATTAAAATGTATAATGTAATTTTAACCTTCTGGTTTTGCGTTTCACATAGGAGTAAACCAAATTATGTTAAAAAATTCGTTACTACTGGTTTTTTTAACAAAACTTTCAGGAATGAAAGCAAATTTTATTATTTAAAAAAAGTTTTATTTTAAATGAAATAAGATTTTTTTTTTATATAAGATTTCCTTTGATATTTTTATAATTTTTATTTTAAAAAAAGTTACAAAGATCCAATTTAATGAGAAGAAATAGTAGTATAAGAATAAACAGTATAACTCAAATAGTGTAAGTAAGATAGAGCGTAAGATTTGCATGAGAGCACATGTTAATTTTAAATCAAAATAAATATATTTCTGCATTGGCAAGAAGTCGTTAGGATTGGTATCACAACAAAAAAATACTACGCAGTTAGTTATATCGTATCGATAGTATATTTAGGTTACGCTTTTATTATTTTTATTATATCACAAAGAAATCATAGTATTGCGCTCGTATAGTTTACTATTTTGAACGAAGCAGCGTGCAATAGCAGGTAGCGTGTAGAGGTAGCCGTGTCAGTGCCAATAGTTAAGAATGACAAAGTGGCCTCTTAGTATTCTACTGACTACCGACCTCACTTATTGGTTCCCCCTTCCACTCAACTCAACCACCCTCTACAACCCAGCAAACCAACATCTCTTAACGGTTCTACTACTCACCATCCATTTTACGTTCTCTTCAGCTCCTTCAATAACCAATATAGTGCCCTTGTCAAAACTCATTATTTTAAAAGATACAATCCAATATGATCTGCTTTTTTCCAAAATAAAACATGAAGATGTTTATTATTATCTTTTTAATAACAAAAAAAATATATTAATAAAAAATATATTTGTTTTGTAGTTCTATTTTCATTTTTAAAGTATGAAACAACGAATAATTTGCATTTTAATCCGTAGTTTTTGCCGATCTACAAATCGATTTTATTACTGTTGTTTAGGATTACCATTTTCATACATATCATTTTTTATTCAGTTTTTAAAATAGAACTTGCTTTGATTAAAGAAAAACTAAAAACATTTCGTTATAATGGCAAATGAAATTATACCAAATACAAATAAATACTTTCAATAAATTATTCCAAAAATAACGTTTTATAAATTATGGATTATTAAATAAAATAAAAAATCTACATTATGGATGACTGTACCAGAAATAAATCTAAGAAGAGCTGGTTAAAATTTCTTTTCCCAAAAAAAAGAAATTGTCATGGACGACCTAGATTACAGTATATCAAAGATCTCTCACTGGTAATTTATACGAAATAGGCAATGTTTCCTGTTCGTTATATTCTCTTATCGAAATAATGTATTGCTTTTAAGATAAAAAGTAAAGTTTTATAAATATATGATTAATCTGCCTTTAAAGTAGATCTTTATTTTAATAAAATAAAAATAGATTGTCAAAATAAATTTTTATTTTAACTAGTAATCATAAAATACCACTTCAGTAATGTTTAAACATTGACTGGAATAATTCTTTACGACAGCAGAGATAAACTGGGCTGCAACTGAAACAGTAGAAAAATAAAATGTTTACGGAAATTGATCTCTTCAAGCTCTCACATTTACAATATTTTGTTTGCTGGTCTAATGCAATGTGTTTGGGTAGTTTATATTTTAGAAAACAAATCTGATTTTATATGTATGTAAGTATCTAATATGAAATTATATATAAATAGGTAGAAGCAATTTTTTTTAACCTCACTATCTGTTTCCAATCTCTCTTACTTTGATGTCATTCTCTCAATTAGCCCACCGAGCTGGACTATGGTAAATTCGTCCTTGCAAATCATTTGTTTATCAGCTGATTTTCCAATTCGAAAGTTCAGAGTTTCAAATTCTAGTTAATTAGTTGCTTTTATACTGATTTAAATATTATGCAGTGGATAAAAATGTACTTTAGTGGTTGGGGTTCAATTAAGAAAAAAATTTCAGGAATGGTTGGTCTGAGTCTGCATCAAACATTCCAATGTAAATTCTATGTAAATGAGAAACCTCATTTACATGTCATACATGGAGGGGTTGTTTATTTTTCACAAGCTGAACAGAATGAAATGTAGACATTAGGAATAAATTATTCTCTTATTTAATTGTTTTTTCCTGAAATTCATTTCATTATTTCTCGTTCAAATATCATCAAGCTTCAATTAATTTTTTTTATGGATTATAAAATTTTTAATTTATAATTTATATAGATCAACCAGGTTCAGAATGCTAACACATTTTAGTCTTGAAATCCAGCAGTTTGATATTGCCAAGACAATTGAAAGCCAAACAATTCGGATGTTTCTAAGGACATTTTTTATACCTCCTCTTATATTCATAGATCTCCTTCTTGACTGTACGGAGCTTAGATTTTTCTAAGAAGAGACTCAGTCTATTCTGTTGTTTGGGATAAAAGGTTTCTCAAAGATGTTCTCCCGTATACCATATAAGGTTGTGGGAGGACAAAACAGCCATAACTTGTTCCACCGAGTACGTAGTTTGACATGGACTGCCTTCGCTCTCAAATGTTAATTCTAATCGAAGGCCATTTAATGCCACTCTCTTCGCCGCTGCATCAGTCCGTTCGTTCCCGAGGATGTTGCAATTGTTCTGGACCCATACGAATAGCACTGAGAGGGTGTCATAAATTATTTGAAAGATGGATTCATATCGTCTGCTGCTCAAGCTCTCAAGTAGTGTAATTGAGAGACACAGAGTCAGTTATTATCAGAAAGCTGTCGTCATTACGGATCTCAACAACAAACTCAGTAACAGGGCTCAAGGCAGAGTAGATTGCGTAGGCCTCGCAAAAGAACAGTGGAATGCCTATTCCACTGTGTTCTAAGCTTATGTATTATCAATTTATCGGAGAATATTATTGAAAAGCCACATCCATCGGCCGAGACAAATGCGTCTTTCACAATGATGATTAGTTCAAATGATAAGTAGTGTAATAATTAAATAGGATTTTTATAAGTATTTTTTATAACAAAAATTAAGGTATCAAAAGTTACACGAACATTAAAATAAAAATATGAAATATGTTGCTTTTTGAGGACAACGCATTACTATTGATTACTATTCAGAAAATTTTTTTAGCCAACTTAGTTCAATAGAATAAGAATAATCAAATGAGTGAAAAAACTAAATAACAGACTCAGAACGTGTTTTACTCAAGATGAAACTTTAAATGGCTCCGTCATTGAATATCAAATGTAAACCAAAAGATAATTTATCCCAGGCCAAAGTAAAACTAACTGTATTTAAAATTCTGAAATTTGACTCCAAATATAGCAAAAAAGAACATATGTATTTCAAATAGTTAAGAGAAAGTAGTTGTACTTTTTGTCAGGCACTTCTTTTTTGGAAATTTTTCTAGCATAATTTATAAACCAAATAATTCAGAAATATTTTCATTTAAATTCCCTAAGGAAATAAGTGTAATAATTAATGGTAATGATCAAAATGCTATATTTACTGATACATCCTAATAGCAAATAGAAAATTCATTATTATGATGTTCATAAAAATAAATACGTCAATACAGTTAGAAAAAATTAATAAAAATTAAACAATTTAAAGTGTGCTATTTGTAAAAAAAATTAACAAAAATATATTAAATTAATTATTAAATCAGAGAATTTGCAACGCATTGCAATCTATAAAAAACTAAAAAGTATCTAGTCTCAGGTTTATATGTAATTTATCTGGAAAAAGCTAATGCGAAATTAATAAAGAGTAATAATACTGTTTTTAGTCTTTTTTTGGCGTAGTCTAGTCAGTTATGTAAACCAACCGGGCTGGTCTAGCGGTAAACGCGACATCGCAAATCAGCTGATTTCGAAGTCGAGAGTTCTAAGTTTCAAATCCTAATAAAGGTAAAAGTTTTAAACGGATTTGAATACTAGATCGTGGATACCGATCCACGTTCTAGTATTCGTAGATGCCACTTCTTTGGGGTGTTTGGGTTTTAATTAACCACGATTCTCAGGAGTGGTCGACCTGAGATTGTGCAAGACTTACACTTCATTCACATTCATACACGTCATCGTCATTCATCCTCTAAAGTAATACCTCACGGTAGTTTTGAAGGCTAAACAGATAAAAAGAAAGAAGTCAGTTATGCAACCAACCAAACATTGTTGTGCTTGTTGCATTACACGAACTTAGGGGCTACTCACTATTTTTAGTACAATATTGCTTATTATTAGATGATAATTTTTTATTTTATTTATTATGATTTTTCACTTAAATTTTTTTCCATTTGAAATAACTGGAGTAGAATTGTTTCTTTTGTTAAGGATTAGTTGTACACTAAGCTAACAAAATTCTTTGTAGATGTGTGTGTGTGTGTGCGGGCGCGCGCGCGTGTGTGTGTGTGTGTGTGTGTGCGCGCTGGCGAGCGCGCTTTTTTTAGTGGTGTCTATTTTTGGTTACCAATGTAATTACTTATTGGTAGGACCAAAAATCTTCAAATTTAGCTAGGTGATTTCTTTACGTGAGAAATTAATATATATATATATATATAGTTTTATATCATCCATGTATCATATTTTCACTGGGCAGTATATAAAAAAGTTTAACTTGTTCAAATTTTAGCTGTTTTAAAAAGATTACGATTTTAAATTACAATTATTTTTCTGAAAAAGGCTCCCAAATTAAAAAAATAATTTTAAGTGAAACTTTTAATTTCCTCCTGATTGTATCTTATCATTGTATGTCATTGATTGTATGTTATCAAGAAAGTAACAACATTTAAAACACATTTCTTACTTAAATATAATTTAAATGTTTCAAAATACAAATTAATCACATCAACAAAAAATATTCTGAATTTTTTAAAGAATAAAGTTTATTAAAAATATATATCTTGAATATTCCCGCCCCACCCCTGTTTTATATATATATATATGTATATATATATATATATAGAAGTATATTTATATAACCAGCATTATTAATAACATGTAACTCACAGTATGTTATTTTATCTCTTATAACTGAACGGAGACTAAAAACCACTAATTTAAATAAAATTAAAAAATGTATATATGCGAAAAATAATTGCCAAAGAGTTAATTAAATAAACTTCAACTAAGTTGATATAAAATTACAAAATTAAACTGTCTCAGATACAACCGGCTAATTATTTTACAAAAGTAAAGTGGGTTTTAGTAAAATTTTAAATATTTTGTCCTGAAAAAAAAGTTTTAAAAATATGCTTTTAAATATTCCTATTAGGCACCCATCACTCCTCTAAAAAGATTATTTTCAATAATAATGTACAGTAATTATGAAATTCGTGTACATTTTTTTTGAATGAATATCAGAAAAAGATTTAGTAAATATATGTGAATAATTTCCCCTTATATCTAAATTGGATTTGCTTTCCGTTCAATTTAATTTTATAGTGATTAAAAGGTAATGGTGAAGTTTCTCTTGGGACGATATTTATTAATTCCTGTGGAAAATTTATTTTATTCCACCTCCAGCCCTACAGTTTCTCTCGTAGTTTTATTCCATATCCATTTACGAATAACCTTACACGAGTGTACCATATTCTACATAAAAAAATAAAATAAAATAAAAAAGTAAAAATTCAATTTATTTTATTACTGCCAGAACTAATATTAAAATTTATGTGTGATATAATTAAATTAATATAGCTCTGACTATATTAGCTATAACTATATTTCTCTCTATAACTATATAAAACTATATTTCTCTCAATATATTAACTCTTACCGGTTCATTTATAAATAAAATTTGTTTATTAATTTATAAAAAATTATTATTTTTTTAATTGTAAAATATATTTGATTTTCTTTAGTTCCCCTAAACAATATATTATTCATGAATCATCATTATTGTTTATTTTTAGATTACATGCATAATAGTAGTAATTCTTTTCACTTTTGTAAATAAATTCAGAACTATATGTATTTAAAACTAGTAATCGCTGTTAATGAGTATTGTACGATTAGTACTGGAGATTATCCAGCAACTGGACTCCAGCATGTGTATATTACTATATTTCGAACGTATCTCTAGAAACATGCTGTAATAAGTAAAGTATAGCAATAATTCCAAAAATGGGGAATTGATTTTGTTTGTGTTACTCGACATTTAATCCAAAAAATGAAGAAGTGTCTGGATCAATGTTCGTAAATACGTATGCTGGAAATTTTGAAGGTAAATAATTTTTGTTTAGAAAAACCGAATTTGATGAAATTTGTCACAGAACCTCGTGTACACGGAGGAAACAAAGTTAAAATTTTGGTTTAATATCTCCAGGGGGTGGAGTAGATCATTTCTTTGGGGTCAATTTTCTTAAACTTTTGCAAAAATAACTCCACTTCATATTAAGCTTCTAAGTACATTCGGAAGTGCTTACGTTACAATTTAAAAAAAAAACATTCATCCTAAATTCTCCCCTATGTTGTAGTTTTTAAGTAGATTTAAAAAAATGTTTTTCTAAGCATAATAAAACTGCAAGTGGCTTGAAAGTATACTTTGGGGGCAGTATACCAATACTTTGGTGTGAATCCGACCAAAGCTTAAAACTTACAACTTTTTGAATTTAAAAAAAAACTTTTCTCAACTTTTTTTCACTGAATAAGAGAAAATAACCAAAGGCAAGAAAGTATAACAACTTTAAGGTTTGCTTTTTTTTTAATTAAACATACTAATTTTTACCAATGAATATTATTATAATTTTATGTTAGGTATTTCTACTCAATCGTTGGTTTAGCTGTCATAATAGAAGATTGTCAAGAGAGAATGAACAGTGAGATAAACGACTAACTCGTGGGTGTGAGGGTAATTTATCAACTTGTTTTTAAACTCGTCAGTATAATTTAATGTATAAATAATTGATGTAATTGTATTCGTAAGTCATGGTATGACTTTTAGATTCGGGGTATTTATCAGCAATCGATATTACTTTTCCTGCAATCATTAAATATACATACAGTATAATTTAATATATAAATAATTGATGTAATTGTATTCGTAGGTCATGGTATGACTTTTAGATTCGGGGTATTTATCAGCAATCGATATTGCTTTTACTGCGATCATTAAATATACATAATAATTGGAAATTATGCACAGTCATATATATTTAAATTAAAGGTAGCTTAAATCAACTATATCGAAGTTTCTATAACAATTTGAATCTCTTATTGAGTTTTGTAAGTTAAATAGTGATACGTTTGGTAGTTTTTCTAAGTATAATAGTAAGTATTGGGCAGAATATTACTGCGGCAGACGATCATTACATAAAAAAACAGTTGAGCAGAAATCTTTTCAGTGTTATGCATTTTTGATAAATTGACTATCACGTAATTTTGAAACATTTCTAAAAATAATATTGGCAGTTGAAAAATATAGGTTTAAGTTGAGCTTCAATATTTTTACTAGTATAAGTGCTATTGAAATTATTGTTTTATAGCATTATATATAAAGTAAATTTATTGTAAAGAAGAGCTCTACTTCGATGAAAAAATTCAGCACTCTAGATAAAGCTGAACCAAGAACTTTTTAATTAATAATCAGTGACTTTGCACCAATCCATAGAAAAATTTTTTTTTGCCCGTCCAATGTCATATATGGTAAAACACAGCATAAGTAAATTAAACAAATTACTTCCATAAAAAAAGCAATAGACTGTTTTATTTATTGTTAAAATTCATGAAAATTTGATTTTCACGAATCCAGTAAAATTTTATTTTATTCCAGTAATAAGGAATTACTAGAATATAATAAAAATAAAGTATAAAAAATACAAGAATATTAAATATAAAAGTTAAAAGGAAATGACTTATTTTTTGTTACATCATGAAAACGTTTGAAAAGTGAAAAAAATCGAAAAAATTTCGTAATCGAATTCTGCTAATCTCTACTTTTAAACGATATATTATAATGTGTTAAAATATTTTAAAGTTATTACATGGAAATAATCCTGACCTACGATTCATTATTTGTTCACGTTAGGTCAAAAGTAGTGTCAAGTGTACGTTATAAATGTACCACATATAGTCTAAGTACTGAGGAATAATGAACCAATAAAATGTTTAAAAAAAACAACAACTCAAATGTACTCATACGTTGTAATTATCCCAAATACAAAAAAAAAAAAATTATAATGGAATAAAGTATTTTTAGTGAACCTAAATTAGTAATTAGTTAAAAAAATTATTGTATTTATTTAATATAAATTTAAATTGCTTTATAGGTTATTGGTTTATAGATTAGGTAAGATATTTATCTTACCTAATCTATAAATATCTTATTGTAAGAAAATAATTTTTAGTTATACGAAAAAATACCTTAAATAACGTTATTATTTTTAACCGGCAAAAAGGTTGGATTCATCAGTACAAAATGATCCCTGCATAAATCTTTAATTTCTTAAAATTAGTTTTAAGAGATATTATTATAAAAGTAAAATAATGTATAAATTATCGGTTTTCAACGATGAATGTCTTTATTTATCTATGTATATAAAAATTTAATTACACTTTTCACGATTATCCTTGATCCATTGTTACATATTTAATTCACGACATAATTTGCTACATTTAAACACACTAAGAGTTACCGGATTTGAATCCACATCTGTATAAACACACAGAGATAAAAAAATTGTTTGAAAACATTAAATTTATCTCTTTCATATACCAAAATGGAATTAAAATACAGAGTTTCATTACCAAAAGTGTTAAAAAAAAAAATTAAAATATTCCATCCGTTTATGAAAACGTAAAATTCTAATTCATCATGGCGAATGACAAAAAATACGTTAAGTATTTTAAAAAAAAAAAAAAACATCGATAAATTTTAATTTGTATTATAAGGAACCATATTTAAAATTTTCGAAAAAAATAAATTATTATTATATGCGATTTAAAAATATAAAATTTTAATTTTCTTAATGGATATATAAATAAAAAAGATTGTTACCGAAAAAAAAACCTACGCCAAACGTTGCACATCAACTGAAAATTATTTTAATAGCAATAAAAAAATGTCGAGTCCAAAGGGTTCTCTTTATAATCTTTTAGTAATAATATTCAAAACAGATGCACACTATAAATAACAAGTAAAACTGTAATACCACTATCACAAATCGAGTGTGAGAAATATCCTAACCCGAAAACTGAAAAATAAATTTACACAAAAAATAGTTTGTAACAAAAATTTAATTGAAAACAGTACTATGTTAGCAAGAAAATATTGTAAATATATATATAAATATGTGGAATATTCTATATAAATTCATTCAGTACATAGGTGCATACAATACGGAGATTAAAGCACTCCCAATAAAGCAATATTGGAGACTTCCTCTAAAATACTTATTTCAACAGATAAGGTTTAAAAATTTTTCTTCAATTTGTATAACCGAATATTCACTAAATAATCTCGCCAATTTGGTACGGTAAATTAGATTTGGAGTGCAACACTAGTTTTCCGTCACTAAATTTACATTGTATTTCTTTACTTCCAAGAAAATTACGAGTACTTGTATTTTTTTTATTTTTTTTTTTTTTTTGTAGGATGTATAGTGTATACTAAAGAAATATTTTTTTTTTAACAGAATAGTTTACTTTTTTCCAGAATATGTTTTTCTATTTCAAAGAGAAATTTTTTTTTAGTGCAAAATAACATTAGGTAGAGCAAATGTGACAGCTATATAATAATAAACAGCAAGGATGAAAGGAAGAAATGTTCCATAAGCTGAAGAAAATGTTATAAACAACGAACAAGGAAATACATACGCTACTAAAACATGACGTTAAAGAGTGCAGACTCCCTAATATTAACTCAAAAGCTCGAAGATGATAGAGCGCCAAACGATATAATCTTTTAACACCGAATTTTTTATGTACAATGTTCCACATTTATTTATCAACAGATTTAATTATAAATTTATTTTAGTTACAAAGTTAAAATTTATCAGGTACACAGTTTTAAAAGGAATAGATCACAAAAGTGCAGATTACATGCTAATTGATCGAAATAAAGTTATTAAAGATTTTTAATAACAAGAAAAACGTTTACAAATACTTTCACAAAAAAAAATATACATGTATATTAAAAAAGGTACTAAAAAATTACAATTTTATTATAATTAAAAAAATATCATATGTAATTTGGTCAAAGTAAAATAATAAAGACAAAAAATTTCTTATCCCATTTTCCCTTAGACATTAAATGTTAACAAACGAGCAGTAGTAACCCGCATTATATAGAATTTGGTCTTAAATTCAATTAAAAGGCAGAAATTAGGTTCTGTAAGTTTAAATATTATTGCTTTGAATTTTTTTAAATAGTTATAATAACCTTTCTTCCTAAAAAAATATAACATTTTTATTAGTACAATTTCTGAGTTTACCGATACAAACTTAATTCTACCTATTTATCACAAAAATAATATTCAGGTAAAATCTTTATATTCAAGAGGTTCGTAACTATAAAGAACTTCAACCTCCATTTTTATTTTCAGTTGACTAACACTAAGAGACCAAACTCAGTTTATTGTCGCTTATACCTGCAGATGACAGATACATTTTTTCATCACCCACAATAAGTCTATTTATGGCAAAATAGTAACGTCTATGAACTTAGTAATAAATCTGACTCGACCAAGATTTTTATTTATGTTTAATATATACTGTTTATTTGTGCGTTAGTTTTATTTTTATTTAGTAAGTTCTATTCAACAACAATTCTATTTTAAGTAATATGAAACAAAATAACTCTTCTAGAAGAAAAGCAGATAAAATACTTTAATTATCTGTATTTAAATGCATTAATTGTAAGTTTTTTCGATTTAAGTTTAATTTTTTTTATAAACTAATAAATAAGGAAATTATTTTATTGGATAAAAAATAACTATAATTTTATTAAAAATATAGAAATTAAATTTTAAACTTTATGCAGGGAAAATTTTGCAACACTAGGGTAATAAATCAGTGCTAATCAAGGTATGGTAATCAGTTAAAAAATAGGATGTGGAATTTTTTTATATTTATCGACGTTTCATGACCAAGAAACCCAAAAAAAAAGAGGAGGTAATATTTGTACTATCTACGTACGCATATTAGCCTGTTTGACGCTTAGTAACTTCTGACTGGATAAACCTGAGTTTAGTGAAATTTGTCACAGAAACTCGTGAATATGGGGCAATTAGTAAAATATTTTGAATCAATATCTCCAGGAGTAGATAATTTCTTTGGAGCCAAATTTTTTCAAAATTTTTCAACTATAACCCAACTTTATATTATGCTTCATGTGTACATGCTTACCTTACCACTTTCAAAAAACGATTTTCTTCCGAATTTATATGTCCTTAAACCAACGTATCATATTTACACATTAAAATAATTCATTTTTATCGATTAGATACGTTTAAATACTAAATAATATATAGTGGTGCTACAGAATTTCTTTAATTATCTTATTTCTTTTTTGAGAGATATAGTAGGATAAGATAACTTAAACAATTACGAAGTACGGTGAATAATCATTAAAAAAAGCCAATTGTTTTTTCATGATTTGGGTAGTTTCTATGAGAACTGGTAACTTACCTCACAAAATAGATGAAAACATATACGACAGAATTTTTTGGTATATGGAAATAATTATCTGGAAAATTAAGGTCACTATTTATACAGAGATAGTAGATTTTTTGTTTTATTCAGTCAAATGAAAACGAAAATGAAAATTATTATATACAGTGCTAATCAATCGATATTTATTAAAAATTATTGATAACTAGTGTGAAAAAAGTATATAGTGTGAAAAAAGTATATAGTGTGAATAACGTAAAAACAATAAAATCACAGCCTACAAGATCTATGAGAAGCAGTTTCATTTATTTCTTAAGGATCATCAAGATGAACGTTGAGAATTCTATATAGGACAGCAAAGAGAAGAGTATTTATAGTGTAGCATCGTGGAAAGCGTCTTACTAGGTGGTTTGAGGAGTGGTGCATACTTCAAAACTTGTTTCAGTCTATAATCTAAGAGAGTACTTTAAGCATTGGATCCCAACATGGTTGAGAGCACACGAATACTGTGCTGTGATTTGAACCTAGATGTAAAACAAACAAGTTTGTTTTGATCTGCGCAGTTATATTCACCACCGTCAATTCTACCATCTCCTTTACTATCCTATCACTTCTCAATAAACACAAATTCATCACCGCATTGGTTTGATTCCTGAACTGCATTAACCACTACACTATTCTGCTCTCTATAACAGCCCTTTATAAAATCAGACTTATACTCTGGCTAGAAGACATATCGGAAAACAGTTTAGTTATTTATTGCAAATGGTAATCCTAGAAAAATCTATTATCCAATCTAATTTCCGACCGTTTAAAAATAAAGAAGTCTGTATGAAATTAGTCTCATCATTTTGGCTAAATTAATGGATTTTTATTGGAGAAATAAACTTTATCTGAAGTGATTTTACCTATATTGTAATTGACAGATTTGAAATTAAACTTATATAACTAGATCGGACAACAGTTCCATTCATTAATTATACGTGACCGACATATTTGATTTTAGCTTCCATGAGAAGATGTCCGCCAAGAAAGAGAAA
The DNA here is from genome assembly GCA_010016005.3 of Zanna intricata. Lineage (NCBI taxonomy): Eukaryota > Metazoa > Arthropoda > Insecta > Hemiptera > Fulgoridae > Zanna > Zanna intricata. The sequence goes on along the minus strand of JAAAKQ030476200.1, from coordinate 31,036 downwards.
ATGGATTACAAACCTGAACCTTAACATTTTACTATTTAATTTTAGGATATCAGAACGCTGTTGACGGTAAAGGAAAAGATTTGTGATCAGTATATACTTGGGCAAATTCATAAAAATTTAAGCGTTTCCTGGTTAAGAAAAATGGAAAAGATTTACCGTAATATTGACTAAACACAAAATCAATTTTCAGTCTGCCTTTAACTTTACGTTTACAGATGGGAATTATATAACTAGACAAAAGAGAAACGTTGAAAGAACAAAAATCATCTCAACAGGGGAAAATGGGTACTCATAAAAAATATCTTGCTGTTACTGACTGATATCTTACTCTTAATATTACTCCGTATTATGCAGATATAATTTACTAGTTTTCTTGTAAATATAAATATATGTCTCTCGTGCTAATTAAACTTTTTATTTTTCCAAGATTTAATGTTTAGATGAATGCATGAACTTAAGAGTTTTATAAAAAAAAGTATTTAATAATGATCTGCAACATGAAGGAAACAACAAGATGAAGAATTAACAAGCTTCAATTAATAAATAGATAATAATATTAACAAAAATAAACAATTACAATTGGTCACTCTTCTTCAGTTTAATAAGACATCAAAAAACAAACAAAAATAAATGCTTAAATCCCTTTATGTGCATCTGAAAAAAATAAGAATGTAAATCACCGGTCAAGTTTTATTATATAAATAAAGCATATAAAATTACTGTTTTGCATGAAAATCAAAATTTGTATCGGATGGGATACGGATAACAGATCTGTAAATAGAAGGAGAAGGTACGATATATGTGTAAAATGGTGGATTTTAAAGAAAGAAGTTTGTTTTACTTTTAATACATCCTCGATTATAGATATGCATGATGTAACAAAAATAAAAAATAAAATTATTATTTATCCTGTCCAGACCTTTCAATAAAAAATAGAATTATATATAAAAAGGCTTAATTAAAGGGATAAACTTGTAATTAAAATATCTGTATCTCACATAGATAGTATACAGTATAGTAAACCTGGTAACAATATGGTCTGAATTTTTATAAATTAAAATTCACTTGAACAGCTTGACTTGTAAATGATTAAATTATTATATAGATTATTTAAAAAAAATAACTATCAGAAAAATTATTACTGCCTCTCATATTTCAGGAACTGTAAATACATTAAATTATAATTCGCTACTTACTGTTTTATAAAGATCAACTTATATAAACCGACATTTTCTTCGATGTTTTATATGTTTAAATAATAAAAATAATATAAATTGTCCAACATATTATTTTAAATATTTACACAGTCTTTCTTCCATCACTGGAAGAAATTTATAATTAAAAATATTTTTACATATTTTTAACTAGAAGACGTTAGTTATATTAAAAACAAGTCAAAACGTAAATATTTTTTTTTTAATCTAATTAAAAAGCTATAGTCGTACAGATAGATCAAAAGTTCATCATAAGTAGAATCCATGTTGGTATTTTGGTCTACTGTTGGTTAAATTTCATTAAAGGACTTAAATAAAAAAATTAAAATAATGATTCATGGCTCGTTACAAATTTCTTCTTAGCTAAATCTTACAGCAAACAATGTAAATAAGATACAGTAAGAACAATGTAAATAAGATTTTTTAACTTTCATAAATATAATTTTTTTTTTAATTGTTTTTTTAAATTCGATGATCATAGTGTATTTTGAAATATTAAATGTGATGCATATTGGCAAAAAATGCTGTAAAAAATTTACCAAAGTTTTTTGATCGATTTTTGTAGTTTAAATATGCAAGAATGTATCTTCTGAAAGAAAGTTTTTTTTTGGATTAGTAAGCGCTATATTGCACGGCCTCAAAGACGGAGATTAAGAAATATAGCTGAAAATTGAAACCTTTTAACTTGTTTTGTAAACATTTTTTGAAACCTTTTTTTTCTAGTAAATATATAAATATTGATTCGTAAATTGATTTGGATTGCATAACAAAAACTTTTTTCCTTTATTGGAAAAAGTAATGGTGATAATAATTGCTTCCGTGGGTTTGGTTAAAATATACTGTTGTAAGGAAGTGTTTGATAAAATGTAAAGTATTGTAATTGAATACGATAAAGTGCTTACGTCATTCAAGCACGGTACGTATTTTACTGATCAAAATATGTTGTATTCCAATTGATAAGTTCACACCTACTCACATCTTATGATACGTTCAAAAACAGAGATTATGAAGGGTTGGAATTTACTTCCCAATAATTGGTCAGTTCCATTTACACTTGTGATTGTTATTAACTATTGACTTTTCAATATGTCAATCGGATTAATAATGATGGTTGGGTAAGAAAATGCAGTATTCTGATTGGTTATTTACTGATGTAATTTGTGGGGGCGGTGAAACGTTTCGAATGTCCACTTCGGATGGTATATATATATATATATATATATATATGTAAAATATATTTAAAAGTGAATTGTTGCTTTTATTTTAGTGTGAATGATACAGTATTAGTGTATTTACCCACTTGGCCCTTTATGTTATTTTTTAAACAACAATGTTGGTCTATATACTAATACAATACTTTTCTTTATTTGCATACAGAATTGATACGTTAAACCTACATCGATGTAATTAATTACTTCAAGAAAATTCGTGCGGCCTCATCGATTGGCCCACTGATAGGCCAGAACCCATCTTGCCCTCTTCTTGGTCCAGGACCGTTTTTGTAAAAAGGAAATGGCCGGATTCCACCAGTAGGTGTGTGTCTTCCGTCTGAGTTCATACGTTACTCCAGAAATATTACAATCATCAGCCACATAACGGATCCACAAGACGTTCCTCCGGCGAGGCAATCCCTCATAACTTCTGTCCAATCCTGTGGGCAAAACTGTCACACCTTCTCTTCGAGGTGCCCAAACTTTTCCAGGGGACAAGTCTGAACGGAGCCCTGGAATCGAAATGAATCATGAGATGAACTGACAGGGACTCCAGGGTGACGATGAGCCAACCAGACCAACAAAGATTAAGTAACAGCCATTTGGACGCAAACTGATGGCCATAGTCTTTTGGGATCAGTTTAGCAAACTGCTGACTGATTTCATATCGCATAGAAAGACAATATATGCAGAAGCCTTCTGCAAAACTCTACGTTTTGCAGAAGTTGTGGCGCGCCATTCAAAATCTGCGACGTGGGCGGCTGGACTACTGCGTCTTCCTGTTGTACGATAATGCACGTCTACATGTTGCAGATCCGACACGTGATTTACTGGGAATATTTGGATAGGACATTTACAAATACCCATCATATAGTCGGAATTAGCTCCTTCTGATTTCTATTTGTTTGGGAAATTAAAAGAATCCTTGAGTGGTAAGCAATTCGCAAATGACGAACTTAAAAATGTCGTTAATCAGTGGCTAAATAGACTGGCGGAAAAAGAATACGACGAGGGAAGCTAGTGCATCGCTACGCTAAATATCTTAATTTATGTGGCAATTATTCAGAGAAGTAGCATAATGAATGTTGTTTAAGAGAAATAAAAAATATTTATAATGTTTTCAGAATAAATTTTTTTTGCAATGGAATAGTCTTTATTTTAAACACAACCTCTCGTGTAATATTCAAAAGAGACTTCTATCTCCTACATTCAATAACTCAACTTGAACTGATTTTCGTACAAAGGTCTTTACCATTTTACAGAGAATTTCTTAAGTACGGTTTAAGTGTACAAAAAAGATTGAAAATCTGAAAAACGGTTAACATCTTAATAACTCTTTTATATACCGAATTGAGATCTCTTTTATTCGATTTCTCTATCTTGAGAAATACGCACTACATGTAAACTCTGTTGAAGAAATAAAATTAAAAAAAATTGTGATAGCATATCATTTGTGGATAAAAAAGGCACCAGAGCAGACATTACATTTTGCTATTTGAAAAGAAAAATTTTGCTATCGATTTTAATAACAGGAAAGTAACATAATGACAGTCGAAGCAGATACAATAGCTAGTTTTGCCCTTCAAGAATTACTCACGTTCTAAGAATTTTATAATGATTACAATATCAGAAAAGAAAATTAAAAATGAGTTTTATATCAATTTTTTAACGTATTTTGAAAGATACATACAGAGGCTTCAATCTCACTGTACGCAGTATCTACATTATCTATAAATTATTATTCCTTAAAATATCATCTATATTAATTTTATCTCGGTTCTGTTTTTATGATACACCTTTTTTTGCAGTAATTTATCGTATTTAGTTTGATTATCTACGCCACTTTTTGTTTCATCTTATTTAATTAAATTTATCGTATAACACGACAGGAAACTGAATATTTTTTTATCTAACGTTAAACCATAAAAACAGTCTTAAAAATAGTAATAAAATATGATATAAAGCTTAATATTTAAAAAAAGAATAAAATAATAATGCCCTTTTTAACAAATTCATATGAAAAGAGAGTAATAATTTCGAGTATAATTGATGTACAAATGACACAGCTTGTTAACAAGTGCAGAAATTATTTATTAAATGAGAAAAACAGTGAAATAATAACATGAAATATGCGGTTTCACTTGAATATGAAAATAGATAAGTAAGTTCATTTATCATAATAAAACTTGATTAAACTATCAAATATTTGATTAAGTTATCAAATATTAACAACTGATCCTGTAACTGAAATAAAAGGCAACTAAATTCGAACCTTTTAAAACTAATTCGTACTAAATATTAAATTCTTTATCAGTAAATTTTATTTTATTAGATTTTATGTTATTTTCTGTTTCAACCTTTGAAAGAGAATAATTTATATATAAGATTAGACTAGAATTAATTTTTAAAAAACATTTAAGTGATCTGCTTTTCGTTTATTTTACTCAAATAAAAATTTTATTAAGTTTCTGATTTTTAATTTATTTTTGCAGTTTTTTTATATTTACTTTTAAACGATAAAAAAATATTTTTTAATAAAAAATTTCTTCATTTTTTTTTCTGAAAAGTGTACATCACAAACAGGAAATGTTTGTTTATAAAAAATAACGTTTATATAAAATTCCCCTTTGGAATGAACCTACACAGACACATACAATTTTTCTTTATAAATAATAAATAACATTTTTTCTAACTAAACCTATGTATAAATTCAATTTGTCGTTTCAAGAATTGCAAAATGTTGAATCACCAATGCATATTTAATGGTAGGTAGTTCGATTTTATGTTACTATATATAATCTGTTGTTGATATTGGTATGGAAAGTTACGCATTAAAAAATTTATTAATCTCTATGGATAAAAAAACAACTTTTCAAGCAATGAGTCATTTTTTGACGTCAGCAAAAGTATCTCTTCATTGTTATATTGAACTGATTTTTTATGATATCATGAAGTGAGAATATAAACATATCATAGAAGAGTGAATTTAAGATATTATATATAAATTGATAAATAAAATCAATTTTTTATAATTTGAATTAACATTTAATTATACGAATTTCATTATAAAAATAACACTTTGCACTTTTAAAGTATATTAAATACACAGGACTTATTTCCTTATACCATGGCATAAATTTCCTGAAAATCCTTTTAGCATTACATTGCTAAATACTATTCATTTCTGTCTTCAATGTTATTACAGTTGGTATAACTTAACACAGACACCGTCGGTGTTTAAGTTATAAATAATATATTTTATTTTTGTTGTGTTTGTTCATTTATTGTACTTCTTGTCAAAATCGGTAGTTTACATTTTGTGTCACTTTAATATGTAATTTAAATTTATAGTTTAAATTTGTAATTTTTATTTTGTTTGTGAAATATATTTCAATTTTTAAGTTATAAAGAAAACAGAATATAAAGCGATTAAATATGATGTCTTTAAATTTAAATGCAATCTGGGATAATCTAAAAATACAGTAGTATAAAAAAATAAGAAAGAAGAAAGTTGTACAGTAGATAGAAAAACGGGTTATATGAAACGTCACTTCCATCATAAAACGTATGTGTTTGATGTTAACTTTCGAGAATCCTGCCAACTTTTGCACATGGTACCCAGAGTTGTAGTGTATATTGAAACAACTTCACAGAAGAACGGAAAGAGGTCCATTTCTATATTGCTACACTTTTAAAAAAGAAACTTTTCCCCACAAAGCTTTAAGAACTCTGCAGCGCTTTCAAACGTTTTAAAATTGATTTCATCTATTTTCTATCGTTTTATTTATTTTTTCTATATATATATATATATATTTATTACATACCCATGTATATAATTATTTTAGTTGATAAATATTGTTTATTTGTCATGCAGATATATTTATTACACTTTAATAAAAAATATTTAGATTAATTTAAGCTACATGAAAAACCTAAGTATGAATGAATAACAACAACCTTTGGCAGAAAAAAAAAAAACATTAATTTTCGTAACTTCACGCAAAAAAAAATTTATGTTCATAAATTAATAAATTATAGAACAAAAATTTTTAAGAGTTATGGAAAAAATGCACTTTCTTTTTGCTTTTATAAAAATAAATTTTACAATAAATTAAAATATACAACTACGAGCGTATTTTAATTATCATTAGATTATTAAAATATTTAATTGAATTACTAAAACACACACACACATGCGCGCGCGCGCGCGCGGGCGTACATACATACATACATACACCACGCGCGCGCATTCGCATAATGCATAAATAAAAATAAATTAACGAGAAATAATCCAAAAAATCTAGCATACCAGTAATATTAGTAAAGGTAGTACAACTTATCTGTAGAAACCAAAATTTTAAATAGAAAAATTAATTAAAAAATCTTTTAGGAACCATAACATTGTAAATTCTTCATCTGAAATGGTCACATCTACAGGCTATTTTATTTTTGTTAAATTTTTTAGTTGTTTTTTGTATGATTTTTCTATCTATAACATACTACAGGTAGACAATTTTTTTCAGTAAGCGTCGATTTTACCTAATCTTTTGTTTTAATATTTATTTTTATACAATATTTATAAATTATATGTAAAAGAACAGGCGAGTGTTCTTAATAAACGTCTAGCAAAGAAAACTGAAGATTTATGAAATTTGTATACATGTTCTAACAGTGTAAATGGGCGGTAAGAAATGACGTTTTGAAATTATTGAAAATTTTCCCATTTCTGACTGTAATAAACAAGATGTTCAGACACTTCGGGTTTGAAAATACTCTTCAGGTAAATATTTAAAAACCATATTCAAGTTTTCATGGTAATTTTAATGGTAAAAAAAAAAATTGTTTTGTACATTTTCTTCCGTTTTATGCTACGGCTACTGAACCAATCTTTATGAACTTTGGTAACATTAATATGATAGTTTATTTGCAATTCTGATTATCTACTTTGCGAGCGAAGCAGCGACGGTAGATCTAAAAACCAATTAGTGGGTTCTATACTGACAAAATTGTTGCTATGAACAAACTTACAATACATTGATAATTTTTATAAATTGAGGAGAGGCTTTAATTTTTATTTATTATTATTTTTTCATAAGCGTGAATTTAATGAACAAAGGATCCAGGCAGCAGTGGCTACTACGTAAATTATAAAATTAAAAATTTACTTCATTAAAATATATTAGTACACTTATCATTTTATACAAATGATAATCATATAAATAAGATCATTTATGTAAAAAAAAAAAAGTTATTAAACTTGATCAATGTTTGTCATTGATATATGAATGTAAGATTCATTATTTTTCCAGAAAAACTTAGAAAAAATAAACATTTTTTCACTTTTCTTAATTTATATGCGCCTATGTACGTATTAATAGATCTAAACTTTATATAGAAAATAGTTTTTTTTATTATTAACTGCCATTTTTCCGGTTAATTACCCATTAGATCACTATTTTATTCTTGAAAAACCTCAGTTTTATAAAATATGTATGTAAGATTTATAACCGTATACAAACAATTTTAAAAGCTTCTTAAACTTAAATAGTTAAAATATTATTTCAAAGTTCTTTTAAATAACTATACTTTTAAACAATTATTTATTACAAACCACTGTAAATGGAAATAAAATGCTAGTCTAGTCTACATAGTATATTTATATAGATAGATTTATATGTAAATATAGTATTTTAGTTTTTTATTTTTAGTTATATTATTTTAATTATTTATTTCTATATACATAGAAATATGCAGAAGAATAATCTTAAACGATAAAGAAAAAAAAGATAAGAAAGTAATAAAAATAACGAAAATATTTGTTCTAAAGGTACGAGTATGTTCTTTGTTGTAAAACTCTACGAAAAACAAAATATACTGATAAAGAAATAAAAATATAACAACTAAATCTCTGATTTTTGTAAATCATGAATTCTTGATATACTCTTAAAAATAAATAAAAAAAGAAAACGTGTATTAAAAGAAATATTTAAAATAAGAGAGAAAACTTTACTTTGATAAGAAGGAGGGGGCAGAATTTTTAGATCTACTCGTATATTAAAGAAGATTAAAAAAATCAAAAGAACGACTAATGATTATCAGTATATTAAAAGATACACGCCAACGTGTATACACGTACATATAATTTAATTTTTTTTTATGATCATAAATCGATCTACAATGAACTAATAAACCATACAACACGATAGCAAGTTGCACGAAACAAAGATGAATTATTTCGGTTTCAGAAAGAATGCACCTTTATGACGCTATTCTTCACAATCTAATAAAGGACCTGCTTACCTTTTTTTTTTCCAAGTATTTTGTGAGTATAAAAAAAAAAGATGACTATAAAGTAACAGATACTGTAACAAAAAGTAGCGAAAAATATAATTTTTTTTAATACTTATTTTGTAAACAGTAAGGAATTAGAATTAATATACATGGTAAAAGTCTTGGTAGATGTTACATTAGTAAACTAATTAGCATGTTTTTAATAATGTTAAAAAATGTTAGTTTTATGAAAAAAGTTTTAGTAAACTATAAATAGTGATCTGCATTTTTCTAACCTACGAGTTTAATAGAAATATCTTGTAGTAGAACTGCATCGTAATTAATATACAACAATAATCTACTTAACTTTGAGCTAATTTTTTTTTTTATTTTATAAAAGTTATAGTAAATTATTCAAAATTTACAGTCATCATAAAATTGAGAAAATTAAATCAAATTTTCTTTGAAAACTTAGACGAGTTTGTTTTTTAAATTACAATATGAGTTTAAATATATTATTTAACTTTTGCATAAAACGTATACGCTATAAAATATTTATTTAATTTATAAGCGACGATGTTCTAAGTTAATATATATAAACTTGCTATTCATAAAAGAAAATCCTCTTAAATACAGTAGTGGAATTTATAAAATTTACACTCAGAACTTATCTGAAATTTAAACATAAGATTATATAAAAATATTTATTACTTACAAAAAAGAAACGCCTAATAGAATTAAAAACTTATAAAGTTTCCGTTACCTGAAAAAAAAAAATATATATTACTTAAAAATAAATTAACAAAGTAAGTATTAAAAATAATATAAGTATTAGGATAATTTCAGTTGTAATAACAATTTTTTTGTTCTATCTCTATATATAAAAAACATTTTAAAATGTCTTAGTGAGTTACAACTTATTTACATAATTAAAACAAATAGTTAAAAAAAAAATGGTGATTTTTTTTTCCAACAACTTAAAAACTAAAAATGTTTAGAGGTATCAAACTAGAAATTACTACAAAATGAACCTATTTTCCTGTCATATAATTTTGCTTATTTATAAAATGTTTCTTCTTAAAAATTAAACTGAAAAAAAAATTGTTACATTAACCGCAATAAAACTTTTCTTTTCCTTCAAAAAAAAATTTAGAACAAGATAATGAGCATTGGAATTGCATTTGGACATCAAGACTTAACATGTATGAATTTCAAAATTATTTTTTTCACTCATTGGTATTCATTATATTTGTAAGCAATATGATTATTTACCTTGAGAATCATAATCAGTTGTGTTCAATCTTCGCCGTTCCCTCTAATCGTTACCGCTTTTTAAATCATATTACTTATAGGATGGAAAAGTAAGATGGACAAATAAAATGAAGAATTATGAAATAATAAAGGATTAAAAAAGAAAGACGACTAAGTAAAGCAAGTTAAAAATATGTTAGAGAAGTTAAGAGTACGTTAAACATATGAATAATAAAAAACCTAAAGACGAGAAAACCATAAATACAAATATTACGCGTCAAAAAATCAGAAAAGAAATGTGGAGAAAACATACAAAGAGATTGCTACCGAGCATGAGATAAAAATCTTCATAAATTTTCTTCCATATTGATCGTTGTTTTTTAAAGAAAAAATACTTATTTATAAATATATGATATTACAATATATAAATCCATTATTAAGTTATGACGGCATCAAAAAAAAAAAAAGGAGAAAAAAATCATTAAATCGTATATGTAAAAAATAAAATATTTTATTTCATTTCCGTTTAAGTTATGTGGAAAAATCTTACTACGAAACTAGGATACAGTCGAATTAATAGACTTCAATTTTAATTAAAACTTTACCTCCATTTTAATATAAGTGGATAAAATTTGATAAAAGTTTAATTTTTCTAATAATAATATAATAAACAAATTTATATGTGGCAAAGAGGTAGAAATGAAAAAGAAACAGTTCTAAAAAAATTAAATGCGCCTTGAAATACAACTAAAATAGATGAGCACACATGCACGTGTTAAGATACATGTGAAGTGTAAAACTATTTTTAATCAAAGAGTACTACAAGGCCTGTTCTGTTCTCTCAAAGTGACATTCCAAGAATGTGTCAGGTTATTTTTCTTTTACAGACTATTTTTGTCAAAGAATGTTTTCAATAAAAAAAATCCTTTTTTTAAAAAGTTTTAAATAAAATGTCATTAATTATGATGTATGAAAAAAAAAATGGTCTGTTGTGGGACTGACCGACAGAAGTTAATACTTCTTTTAGCTGGCCTGGGGGTGTATTTTAATATTCTAATAAAATTTAAATTTAGCGCAATATAATTAATGTTGTTATAAAATGAAATATTAAATATTGTGATGATACAAATTGGGATAGGCATGTATTAAGATAATTAATAAATAAATGTACAATATTCTTTAAAAAAATACACAGTATTCCAAAAAAGCCCTCGTATCTCGAAATTTTTCCTGATAACTTGATCGGGTTAAAGGCCTATAATAGACTTTAGAGTTTTCTGAAGGGGAAGCATCAATAAAAAAAATAGTTCACAGATAAGTAAAGAAAGTTGCTCGCATGTCGAAAAAAGGCTTGCATGCTCTCAAAGACGATTAAATTTTAATTTTGGGGTTCTCCCCGACCCCTACAATTTTCGAACGTTTTGTATGGAGTTTCTCACACTGTTCCGGATCGAACCTATAAAGGAATATCAATTTCAACCTTAGGAGAGTTTCAGGGGAGCGGTAAGACGGCAGAAAAAGTAAAAAAAAAACAGGATTTTTGGAATTTGGGCCCAATGGGGGATGGAGGCCGAATTTTTTTTCTCGAATCGTAAGCGGTTCTACGGGCTCTACAAAAAGTTTCCTCGCGACGTTTCGCCCTAAAATTTTGGGGGACATAATCCCTCCCCCCGGGAGGAATTTCGCGATTTCAAATTTTTCTGGTCGATTTCAACGCACCCCCTTCAAAAAAGCTCTCTTGAAATTTTTGCAAACACCGAGGTTCTCCATTCATCAGGCCATTTCCTAATGAACTACATGTACTTTCAGATCTGAGGCATAGTCGTGATACTCAATTGATCGGATGGTTGGATCATTTCCGTTATGATTCTATCTAAGTCTTGTGAATTGTTAGAGTCACAAGACTTAGATTTTAAATTGAAAAAATAATTTCTTTATTGTTTTCCGCCCTTCATCTCTCGAGAATTTTTGGATTCTCTCTCGAATACTAAATCTATCTCTGTGAGCTCTGATTGGTCCTCATGAAATAGGTTGCTGCAGTACTCTCTCCATCTTCCTCCAATCTCCTGATATTCCATAAGACGAGTTACAGAAAATGCTGAATCTTCTGTAACTCGAGATTTTGGTTTGAAGGCGTTCATCAGTATTTTTCTGAACATGGACCGAGTTTCATTATTCCCGTGCAGCTCCACAAGATTTTTTGCAGGTTTCATGGATGTGTTAATTTTATCAAGACGACACGATCTTTGATTTTCAGCTGACAATTTTCGGTAATGAACTGAAGACTGACCGGTAATGTCCTTCACTCTTCTCCGTTCATCTAAAAGTTGCATATTTTTGGGGACCACCAGTTTAGTTTGCTTCCAGTAGTATTCTTCAGTTATCTCCTCTGTGGCTTCCATTTATATTCTTCCCATATTTTAAAACGTGCTGGATTACTCCCAACATATTTAAACACCATTTTATAATTACAACAAAAATTATCGTTATTCTTTAGAAATCTAAAACAATCAGAATGTGATTCCTGTGTCATTAAACAAGGAAATAATTTCAAAATCTTGTTTTAACATCTACAAAAAAAAAAAAAATTAAAATCTTTAAAAAAGACTTTAACTAAATAATTTATATGTAATTAAAAACACGAAAATTATCTTGCACCGGTGATATATAAAATAAGACAATTTTCTAATATTTTATATTAAAAAAAAAACACTATCTTCATAGTTGTATGAAAATATTATTAATAGCTTTATTGACATTCACCGAAATAAAAGGAATCTGAGAATGAATTTATTTCGTGCATGAGGTTAACCGATAAAATAATAAGGTTGAAAGTTTATTTAACCTTCACAATTTTTATTAGAATATAAAAAAAAATCCTACATAATGTTATAAGGATTTTTTTTGACGACAAACTAGAAATATAAGGAGAATAGTTAAACTTATTCCATCCTTTACAAATACATAGTAATATCAAAATAAGGGAACCAAATTAATACATGAGAACATATGTTTATATTTTATCAATTCATAATGCAAATATTTAATACATATATTATATATATATATTGGTTATATCATAATAAAATATTATCTAATGGATACATCTCTCTTCAAAAAATACATATCTTAAATTATTTATTTTAATAAATGTAAAATTTTTACACCATAAAATATTTCTACATACATTATATCAAAATGGAGTTAAAATAAATTATAATCCATTAAAAAAACAATAGCGATAAAAATAATAATAAATAAAAATAAACACATCATTAAAAATAAAATAACAATAATAATAATACAGAGAAATATACATAGCGTCAAAAATAACATACGTAATAATACAAATAAGTTATAAAACTCTTATTGAAATAGAACTTAAACTATCAAGTACAGTAACTGAATTTTGTTACATAAAAATTATTTTTAGAAAACAGAATGAGCGTAAAATTAAACATTACTATTTTACTTGTTAATCTTTTATCTAAAAATTCCTATAATTTATAATATTCTATTCAAGAAAAAAAAAATACAAATATATATTTCTTTAATCGTATCTTAGGTTAACTTTTTAACTCTTTTTTTTTTTTTTTTTTTAATTTATTGTTAACTCCCCTTTACCATCTACGTATAGATTTTTTGTTTGTTTTATAATTATTTGTTTGTCTTATGTGTTTTTTCTTTCAAACCTTTAAAAATACATCAACAAATTTTTTGTAAACAAGTTATAAGTTGAAAATACGAAAAGAACTCAACGCAAGACGTATTGGTTTTCTTCACACAAAGCACCACTGCTGTTGGCGTCAAAACGCATTTTTCAACGTCCTTTGGTGGGACCGCCAAATTGTTTGAATTTATTAAGAAAAATTGTTACCATTCTTCTTCGAATTTTTTTTTAACCTCCTAAAACTGTTAGAAGACTACTTTCTCTTCTTTTCACAGTCATATGTTTTCTTTTACTTCTTTTTTTTTTTAAAGTATCGTAATTTTTTTCCTTGATTTAGTAATACTTTAACTTTCTTTCAAAAAAAATGAAAAGAAGATAAATAAAGGAATTTTTTCATAAATCACATTCTTTTATTTAATTTTATAAATAAAAATTTAATAAAGCGTTAAAGATACGTGCTATGTAAAATAAAAAGTTGATTTTTGCGCAATAAAAGAGTTGAATGAAATAGGCTAGGTACGATTTTGTTAGCAAACTGGCTACTATATAAACTGTATTCTCGTTATACTTGAGGTAATAAAATGCAGGAAATTAAGTTTGAATGGAGCGCCCTTTAACGAGAAATAAATAATATTGGGAATATATTATTTACTTCTCGTTAATAAGACATAAACAAATTTCTTACATTTAAAAACGAAAGCCTACTTATTTTTTTACATCATTTTTATACCTTACCTTAAAGTCTACTTGAACATCATTTCAAGAAAAAAATTAAAACTAAAAATTCAAAATAAGTTCTACTAATTTTTTTTGGATTAGGGTATCTTATTTTATAATAATATCTTATTTTATAATTAATGAAGACTGCACTTTTATCATTTAAAATTATAAATAACCGATTTAAACTATTTTAAAATGATTTTTTATGTAATTATCAGTTATTTATTTATTATAATTAAAATTATGATTATTGTCACACAGCTGATCATGTACAATATCATTGTACGTTTACTTAAAAATCGACTACATGAAAATTATGTAAATTCTTCCAAATACTACTTGATAATTGTTTTTAACCTAAAAAAGATTGTGCTAAAATTTGTAAAATAATGTTTTTTTTTAAATCTGATATGGACACTACATGACTACCTTGTGCTTATTAAATTATATACACCCATTTTTTGCTGCACTTCGTTTAAACTTATTTCATATGAAAGTGAGATATGATCTCCAATTCTTTAACGAAAGAACAATTACACAAATGCATTGTGGTGGACACCACATTGTATCAAAGTTTTGTTGTTGTTCGTTTAAGTATTTTACATCAATTTTGTTTCATGTCCTTCAAGTAGTTAATTATATGGTACAACAACGTGTCAACAGTGTGTTCTTAATGTGTTGATGTGCGTCAATAGAGTTGAACTTAATATTTGAAGTGAAAATTTCAGTTAAAGGTGGTATTAATTTCAACAGACCGAAATATGTTTTTTTTTTCACCCTCCAGTAGATTAGCAGCTATCCCGTTAATGCAATAGGTAAAACAATAGCTTGTTCTCCAAAATACTAAGAAGGATTTTGTATAAGTAAGTTTTCCACTACCTCCGACACCATCGAGTAAAATAAATCTGATACAGACGAAATAGTTTCAAACGCTACAATTTATTCTGTATTTAGTATACTTGCCATCTTGGAAGCTGTTTGTTTTTCTAAAGCGGTATCAAATAAGTATCTGGATTTTATGAAATACTATACTGCAGCGGCACTAAGAAAGTATTTACGGCATGAACAATTGTTAAGTTTTAGTGTTAATACTGTTATATCACATATCCAGCTCATTGATATACTTATATAGTTACATAATTAACTATTTATTTTAAATACTGTACATTGTTAATAACGTATACTATTAAAAAAATTGTAAACACTAAGCAAGAAATTGACAAACAATGTCACTTGATGGCTTGATAGCTGAAACAACACTGACCGAACTGCAGCGTTGGCTAGAGCTGCTGTTACAAACATGGCGTGGAAGACCATACCACTGAAAATAAAAACCATAACAGAGTTCAAGAAATTTACCTTTTGATATCATTTCATTCTAATTTCTATGTTGTGGAATCGATTGGAAAAGTTCACAATTACATTCAAGAAGAGATTTCAGATGATACCAAAACCTTGAAAATCGGTCTGGAAGAACTGTAGAAATGGAGGTTACCTTAAACAATTATTATATTGATAATTAAAATTGAACATTTTACGACCACAAGCATAACTTAACATCGGCGGACGCAATGCGGTAGCAGCTCAGATTTCAGCGGGAGTGCAGTACACGTACGCGCGTACGCAGGCGGCACTCTCATCACATAGCTAGCTGATGGCCCAGATTCCCCATCATAGCGGCACTGTAGCACCACCAATACAGCCTCCATAAGGGAATCTTCACTGGCATGAATTTTAAATTCATGCCAGTAAATTCATCCCGACTAAATGTGGGACCACCCGGCAGATACCAGCATCCCCGTTGGAGCAACAGATCTGGCCGACCCGTCGAGGGAGCAGCTGGATGCTCCCTCGGGAGTATCTAGCTCGTCCTGGCCGGCGGACACTGCTCCGGAAGCCGGCCTAGCATGGGATCGCTCGGGGAGAACCCCCTCGGCTGCGCCAGCGAAAGAACACCGACGCCAACCAAACACTGCCACGTTGTAGTGGGAACCCAACTGCAAATGAGGGGAAGCTCGGTCTAATTTCTCAACTTCCCGACTACAGCCGAGTCGACTTCACCGGATGCCATCTTCCGGACCCAATAGCTCTTCTCAGAGCTAACGCAAAAGTGGTTAGGGCTAACTCTAGAAACCTGGAACAGCTCTTCTCAGGGTTGTCACAAGGTTTTAAACTACAAGCCGTCAATGCCATTCGGCAATAACAACAGCTCTTCTCAAGGCTACCACAAAGTTTTAAATTACAACGAGCCGTCGAAACCATTCCAGCAACTCTCTCGGCGGGCCAGCCAAGCCTGTTGGTCCGGCAAGAATGCTGGCAACCGTCGGATGGTTCCACGTTGAGCCGGCCAGGAACTTCTGTCTTCTTCTTGCTTGGTCTTCTCCAGCGGTGGTTGACGATGAATTGAAAATTCACGCCAGTGACTCTTCTTTTATTGGTGGCTGTAGCAGCCGCAGCGCCACTACGATGGAGGATCTACGCCATCAGCTAGCTATTTGGTTGGAGTACCGCCTGTGTACGCGTGTACGTATACTGTACTCCCGCTGACATCTGAGCTGCTACCGCGTATGGTCCGTCGATATTAAATTAGATATTTGGTAGCAATATGTATATATATATTATATATATATATATATTAACCGATGAGAAATGTGAAGTAGTATTTGTAGCGCGGTCCTCAGAAGACCAATTTTTACTTATAATAATATAAGTATTGCAGATAAGAAATTTTCTTTAATAAACGTTTCTCTAATATGTCTGTGAAGAAATTAGATTTTCGAGATATTTCCCATCCCCTTGTTAAATGTTTTAAAAACCTGATATGAGCAAATCCTTACATAAAAAATCATTTGAATCAAGTTTGAAGAAAAGCGGTTCTGACAATCCTAAGATATAAAGCCATGAGTAGTGCAACACACATACGTAAGAGAGGTATTAAAATGAGGTTTTAAAAATTGGAGGAGATGAGTTTTTGAAGTGGAATCCTGTAAAATGAATGATAAATTGAGCTGAATATAAAAATATACAGATTTAATGAATTCTGTTGTAGAAGGTATTGTAGATGATAAAAACGATAGAGTAAGAAAATATTATAATAAATGAAACAAGTAATTCAAGATATAAGCCATAAAAATCTGTAGAAAATAAGAGATTGTTACAGATCAGAAAGGAATTGAAAAATTCCATCAAACCAGTTAAATGAGTGATGACAAGACAAAATTAGATGTGAAACTTTAAGTATAGCTTGCCTTTAACTGAAGCTTATGACAAATAAGGTGGAGGATGACTATGAGCATGAAATAAAGAGAAGGGAGTATAAAGAAAAGAAAAAAGGTATATACTTCTGTACTGAATATCGTTTCATTTGATACACATGCACGAAATAGAAGAGATAAAAGACAACCTTAACTTATACGTACTTCACCCTTTCCGCCTACTACGTAGAGCTGATTGAAGGATTTATAATTCATAAGCTGAATCTTTATTGATTGTTTGTGTAATACTATATTATCACTGAATGAAGTATTATGACATCTACCAACACTATTACAATCACACGCTTTATATATAATTTCGTGATCATAACAAGTCTTGGTTCTTTGAAATTCATAATTTTAAACTTAGTTATAAGTAAATTCATATTTTAACTAGAAATTAGATAAATATAAATTTATACAAATGAATATAAAAATAATCAAATCCTTTACATAAATATAAACATAAACTAAAAATAAAATTTAAAGATAAATGAATTAAAAATATTATTTTTGTTAAGATACCAAAAGATTTAAATAATGATTAAAAAAAGAAGTCCAATATTGCATTTGAATAATATGATAAATATTAAAATGTATATCAATAATAAATAATCGTATCCAATTTATTGAAGTATTAATAATTGTTTACACACTTAAATAAACTGGGTATGGATTTAACAGGATATCAGAACCATTTAACCAAAAACAGATAAGATAATTAATGTAAAAAACTGATTAAAAAAAATATTTAATAATCATAAAATTCAATTTGAGTATGTAAGGAGATTAACTTATAAAATCTATATAGATTAAATAGAAACAAACTTCATATTACAATTTTTTAAATTATAAAATTATAAATTAAGGATAACTTACCACTTTATGTAATATATCTTGTTAAATTTTACTTTATTCAGTTACAAACCAAGTACTGAAAAGGAAAAACAAAATTATGGAAGAACCAGGTTAAGTATTTGTTCTTTACTTAAGTTCTTTGTTCTTACACTTCTTCTCAAAGAAGAAGCAATATTTAAATGCTTCTTCTTTGCGTATTCAATTGTTATGTTTTAGGAAATAAACTATTTGATACAATTTTTCAATATCAAAACTTTTATAGCTTTCTTAGCGTCTCTTATAAATCAATTGATTGTTAATTACCGATAATAAATACATACACAAAAGAACATGTCCTAACTGACTGACTCATTAACGCCCATCCCAACCCCCGTAGGTGTGGGAAGACACCCACCAAGTGACGATTCCGGCTACCACACCACCCCTCCCGTTCCTAGAAAAACTAATGAAAATAAATTGATTAAAATTTGTACCTATTCTTATTAATTACTGATAGTAAATAAATATATAAAAGAAAATGCCCTCACTATTATCAACGCCCAGAAAAAACTACTGAACATATATTGACGAAAATTTTTATACCTATTCTTCTTCTAATAAAAAATGTTTTGAAATTCCGAGTTAAAAGAATTAAAATGCCGTAACAAACAAATCTATAATTTTTTTAATTTCTCGATAACTAATGAAGATATCGACTTGATTTTTGGTGCGTTTAATCTTCATTTGAATAACTAAAAATTAATTTCTAGATGTATTAAAATTTTTAAATCCCGTTGAAAGGGGTATAGAAAGTTAAAAATATCTGAACAGTGATTGAAAATTTTACCCTTTCTGACTATACTAATTGATATATCTTTATATATTCACTAGATTGGGGAAAAACCTCTTTTTGCAAATACTCTTCAGGTAAATATTTGAACCATTTACGGTTTTTTTTTTTTTTTAATTACGATCATTCTAAGAGACGTGACTGGGTACGACGCGGCGGTTCAACCAACACATTCATTTTTACTGTATTTAATGGGCTGCGCCTACCTCTGGTTAAGTGGCTAAAAAATATAAAATAAAACTAACTAAAAATTTAAAAAAAGAGGAAGACAAATGGAGTAGGGTAACCTCCTAGTGGTATTTATCAGCTTACCCTAAGAATCAGGCAAAATAAATTTTTACTTGGATAACCAATTATAACTAATATTTTTAATTATAACTAATATTTTAAATCGTCTGTTAAACCCACCTTCTTAGATTACTGTAAGTCTCGGATCTTTTATGCTGACCAACTGTTGCTTCAAAGAATTGACAATACATTGATTTTTTTTTAACAACCTGAACAGGCTTTAATATTTATCATTATTATTTTTACCAGCATGAGTTTACTGAACACACCGGGGTCCAAGGGGCAGAGCCATCTGGCTAGACGGGAACTGACTACCTGGTAAGTGTGGATGTGTTTGTATGTGCTCGCGCGCGCGTGTGGTAAGAGAGTACGTGTGTTTGTGTGTGTGCGTGAGTGTGATAAATGTCCCCTCACCGTGACGGAAACATGTAGGAACCATATAGCGAGGGCGAAGCCGCGACGCGGGATGCTAGTACTCATATTTAATATAAATAAGTTTGATTAAAAATATATTGTATTTAAAGCTGCATTAAGCCACGGATGAAGCTGTAGCAGAGAAACGCTAGTATACATACAAAAATACAATTCTTATATTTATAAGAATTTATAAATTCTTATAAATTTATAAATGTAAATTGTGATTTTCATTTGCATTTTTTTGGAAATATAGAACTAACTTTTTTATACGTACAATTTGTAAGTAGACGACCTTTTTTTGATTATTGGCACTGTCTTTAAAAAGTTGAAATTTAAGTCAAAGAACAATAGAAAACATGCTATTTAACTAACTAAAAAGACTAAAAAAAAAAAAAAGACTTAAAAATCGCCTACTAAAATTTATGCATTTTCACTTGAAGTAAAATACGTAAAATAATTTCCTATCGCAAAATTCACATTAGATTTTCAATGTTATTAGTCAAATTATAAGTTTTATGTCTTGGAAATAAAATAATCTTTTTTTTACAAACTCTGTTTCCTTGTAATTTTTTTTATTTTACTAATTTTAAGTCTTCAATCTATTTTGTATAGCTGTTATGAATATCAATCCCCAAAAAACACTTTCAATGTGATAGAATTAGTGAATACCGCTGTAACCTCCTCCCAAAAAAAATCAAAATTGCGTCTAACAAAAAGAATGATATAAAAACTGAAGCGGTGAGTTTCATTTCCAACTTATAATAGATGTGAAAGATGTGAAAAATGTCTTAACATGTTAAATTTTCATAATAGAACAGGAAAAGAGTCCACACACCTTATCTTGGATTAAATAATGGATTGTTCATAATTTTTCATTTGAAATTGAACGAAAAATTTATTTAAAATTACAAGTTTCTTTTTCAAAGGAGAAATCTGTGTATATTTTTCTAACACATGCATAAATACACTGCTGAACATGCATTCTTTTGTAAATGCGTTCGGAACTTTAAATTCGATTATTAGTAAATTTTTCATTGTCAACTATTCTCCATTGCGAGTGAATCCTGTGATTTTTTAATTTTAAGAGAGGGAGAGGGAGAGAGAGCGAGAGAGAGAGAGAGAGTGAGAAAGAAAGGGAGGGAGAGATATTAATTTATTAACTGGCAAGACCGAGACTATAAAGTCCCTCTTCCATCTAACCACTTTAAATACATTAACAAACCATAATAAAATCTGTAATCCGTTAATTTAAAAATACACAAAATATAAAATTATTTAATCTAAATCAACACAAATACTTTTCAAAAAAATAAAAATCGCTCAACAATAACATCTGTTATCAATTTACCTTACAAATACACAATTGATGAATAAAGATATTGAAGTCTAAACTAACTCAAACATTAGATACAAATATAAAAAGTGCTTATTTTGGGAAATTTTTCAATTTTAATTAAATCTTTTATTTCAATATAAAATGAAATTTTCGACCTCAACTTTAATCCTGATTTTGTTTTAAGGGATTAGGCCCTCTCTCTTTTTCTATTTAGCCTCCGGAACTACTTTAAGGGAGTTATCATCCTTATTCAGAGGATGAATGAAGGTAATGTGTATGAATGTGAATGAAGTGTAGCCTTGTACAATCTCAGGTCGACCACTTTTAAGAATTGTAGCTAATTGAAACCCAACCACCAAAGAACACCGGTAACAACGATCTAGTTTCAAATCTGAATAAAAGTAAATACTAATATTACAAGCATTTGAACTCCCGAACTACCTTAGAACTCTTGACATTGCAAATCAGCTGTGCAATGTCGCCTTAACCACTAGACCAACCCAGTCGGCTAGGGAGTAGGACCTAGTCCATTAAACAAAAATCCAACATCATTATATTTTGATAATATATCATTATATATCTTACAATCCTTTACGGAAACTTCAAGTAACACTATGTCATTAAAAAATATTTGGATGATTTTACGCGACATCGCAAATCAGCTGATTTCGAAATCGAGAATTTTAAGGTTCAAATCCTAGTAAAGGTAAAAATTTTTATACAGATTTGAATACTAGATCGTAGATACCGGTGTTCTGTGGTGGTTGGGTTTCAATTAACCACACTTCTCAGGAGTGGTCGACCTGAGATTATACAAGACTACACCTTATTCACATTCATACACATCATCCTCATTCATCCTCTGAAGTAATAACTTACGGTAGTTCCGGAGGTTTAAGAGATAAAAGATAAAAGGATGATTTTAGAATCTTAAACTTATTTTCAGTAATATTGAGTATACTGTTCAAATTAATTCTGAGACAATTTAAAAGTAAGGTATTTACTGTGAGAAACAATAACAGAGTATAATTTAATATACTAAGCCATGCTGAATGTTCTTTATAAGGAATTATAAAAACGAGATTATAATATAGATGAATTATAAAATAAAAAATTTGTTTTGGTTAACAATGAAGAGGATTAATTTTAGAAGTTATTTTAGTTTTGTTGGTTTATGAATTTTAGTTAATAGTTATTATTACTTTTTTTTTAAATAAAGAAACTATTATTAGAAATTAAGCTTTGAACTGTTAGCAAAATAATGGCTGCGTCTATCATTTAAATGTGAAATTTGAAACTTAACTAACATAAATAAAAAAAAATAAGATAGTTTACTTTTAATTTTACATATATTAGTTTGCTTGATTAAACGCCATTAGGAGAAAAATAAGTACAATAAATCATTTAAGAATTAAAAGATTAAAATTTAAAAAAAAGATCACTATTTAATAGTACTTAAACTATTTAATATCAAGAATGATAAATATTGTTATATAGTTTATATAAATAGTATTACAAATATAGAAGAATAAATTGTAGTTTTAAATTGGTCGCAAAAATTTATACAACACAATGTTCATATTACTGTGATAAACTGGAAAATAGTAAAAGGGTTAAGGAATACGCAAGAGGAATGTTAACAAGAATAATTTTAGGGCTGATCTAGAGAAGTAAGAAGGAGTGAGGATGAGTTTTATTGGTGAGGGTTATATCCTTACGGAAGATGGAAGGAGAGGATTTTAATAATATTATACGTGTTCAGTTGCCCAGTACTTTATATCGATTCCGCAGCCGATATTGCCGACAAAACAAAACAAGGGATGAAATTTAATTTCGTCGTGTCCCACACTGCTCTCTACTCGGCTGGATTTCTAGGCGACCAAAGTTGTCTCGCGACTGCTCGTAAATGGCAAGAACGAGAAACACAGCACAGTACATAGCATTCCTTACTTCGTTGTACTATCAGAGGGATATAAAGAAAAAGTGAGAGAAAGATTGGATGATTATTCGTCGAGGCCAAGAACAGTAGATCTCTTTTTTTAAGACTCTAGTACAAGTATATGGAACACTATTTTCTTATTTCACTATTTTATTATTCTTTTAAAATAACATTATTGCTCAAAGTTATTTATAAAATATTTAATGCTGTAAGACTTCGCATTTAATTAAATTTTTACTATTTTACCGATTATAATAAGATTTATGTTATAAAAACCTCAACATTCTCTTCAGTGTATAAATAAATATAAAAAAAAAATCTGCTAAAATTCATTTAGTTCTCAGTGTAGATAAGAAATATAATAGAAGAAAAAAATTCCAGCTATCTAGTTTAATTTAATATCAATGAATCGGTACTCATAAATTTAAATAAAAAAATCATATATAAATTATAAATATATTTTATATATATATAAGTAAATTACATAATACTTTTAAATACTTAAATTACGACATTAGTAGGTGATCTCTCACCAGACAAAACTTATTATGTATTTTAATATAAAACAAATTTTACTTGAATATTCAATTGAATTTTAATATATGACATCTCTAAGATGTTTCTCATCAGATGTTATCCATGTAAAATTATTGCTATCGATAAGGACGAAAAATTTCCCCCAGGAAGTAACACTTAAAAAAAGTATTTTAACAACAAAGATAATTTCAACTCATTATTACATAAGTAAATTGTATGGCTACAGCTATTAAAAAAATAATAATAATAATTTATTAAATAATAATAATAATAAATAAATAAATATTAGCTTTAACAAAATTCCCTTAATAATATAAAATAACCTTCACCACATTTTTTTTTTTTTTTTTTTTTTTTTTTTTTTTTAGTATATCTTCAGAGGGATGAGATGAATGAATTGTAGCGTGCGTAAAAAATGTCATGCCTGGCCGGGATTCGAATCCGGGACCTCCAAATGAAAGGCCGAGACGCTACCATTCGCGCTACGGAGGCCGGATGTAATAATACCTTTTAAATTATACACACATTTTTAAAAGTTCATAAAATTTTATTTTACTATTTATTTTTATTTTCTCTAGGTTAATAATAAATTGAAGAAAAAAACGAATATATATAAAATACAAATAAACTAACATGATTTATAAAACACCAGATATTCTGTACGTCATAAAAGTTAATAAAATAAATTATGTTACAAAAAGGGAAAACCAAACCTTTTTTCATTACTTTAATATTTTGAAATCATCAAATTCTTTAAAAGGATTAAATAGTATCTTTTTTTTTATAAATAAAAACACAGCTGTTTCAAAAAATAAATTACATGTACACAAATAAGTCAACTTGTAAAAAAAACGGCAAAGACACACAAGAATAACAATCATATCATACCAAGAGGAATTCTAATAAAAAAAAGAACTAAAGGGGTTTACAACTTTCTTTTTGTCGCCAAGTTCGATATGCTATAAATCAGCAAATCAGTACATCAAAACGCAGCAGTGATTTAATCTAAAAGTCTAAAGCCTTTACTCATATCTTATGGATAAGTAGTACATATTGAAAACTGTTACTCTTAGTGAAAGCAACACTAACAAAAACTCCCTCTTGAATTGTTAACAAATTGCAACTATAACAAAATCCAACGCAACATACTTTCTGATGAGTACAGTTTGTTTAGCGAGTGGTGGCGTGGGAACTGCGCGAACTCTTAGTTGTCTCGATCCAGTAACAGGGACAGTTTTGATCTGCAGACAGGAATACAGAGAGCAAACCTTCATCTACAATCGTAATTAAAAACATTCGGCTGCATAATTTCACCTTCACCAAAGTTCCTTATGTCTATAATTATATTACACGTGTATTATACTTCAGTACTTAATCATAAATCTACTTCAATAGAACAAAGCTTGTCTTTGATCTGGTCTTACCTATGCATAGTTTTAGTTCCACATATAGCTATAAGATCTTGGATGGTAATATTAGTTCATGATTATTTTTAATTTTAAGAATCAGTACCACATGTCCAACATACACAATTAACGACACTATACATAAATCAAACATATTAAACAAAATATTCTCCATAAATCTTAACACATTTGGTTTCTAGAATCTAATTTGTCAGCGAAATAACAAAGTAAAAAAATTACAAAATTTTATGATTATGATTCTAATAGATTTATAAAAACTAATTTATTAAAAAATCAACTACTTACCGTAATTCCAAAATGAATCCCATTATAATAATACATTATTTCCAATTGCTTCTATAAATGATTTACTAGTTCACTAAATTATTACATTATCACTTAGAACATAAATTATGATTATCTAAAAATAATAAATTTTTTTTTTTAAGTTAAAAAATATTTCTTCAACTCTATTCAGTACGTTCTCTTCGTCATCACTGTCGTCTATCGAATTCTTTAAAATTAAATCAGTTTTAAGTAATTTTACAACAAAACGTCCGGAAGTTTCGTCTAACATCGGTTTAAGTTTTAAATAATTTGTCTCATAATTTTCCAGTTCTTCAAATTACCTTCCAGAAATTTATATTTATTTCAATAAATTCTTCTTTCGCCATTTCTATTGTATAAATTGAATGTTATATTCACTTAGACAGTGTAATTTTTAACATACGCCCTGCTATTCTCAATAGCACTTAATTCGGAATGATAAGGTATAACCTAACAACAGAAAAAAAAAAAAGAACCAATGTTTTACGTTTTATATCGCAGTTTATGTAGTTGTGTGTCATGTGAAAATGGTTACTTGTTTTTAACGCGCCAGTCGATAATGTCTTTTTTTTTTAGTTCAAATAAATACAGTATTTATTTGAATTAAAAATATTTATTTCAAATAAATATTTTTAGTTCGACTGAACTTATTTGAACTTCGTGATACGGAGGATGGTTCATGACTATTACAGATCACCGTGACAGATTCGGTACCAATCAAACTACAATCCACTTTTAAAAAATTATTAAAGTTCATATTATCATAAAATCGACAGTTTTTTTTATGGTTAGATAAGCGTATAAGCATGTACGCATGTAGTAAGACTAATATGTATAATGTGGTGTTATGTTTACAACATTTTTTGAAAACTGACACAAAATTAACTACCTATTCTCTGCCTCTGGAGTTATTAACCCCAAAATTTTACCTCATATTCATAATTTATCAGATGACCTCATATACATGAGTCTCTGGACCAATTATTAAAAAATCAATCTATCCAGTCAAAAGTTATTATATTTTAAATACAACAACACACGTACGTACGTATTGATGTTTTTTCTATTTTTAAGCTAATTTTTCATACGATTATAACTGTTATATCAATAATACAAACTAATGTCTCACTCAAACTTGTGACAAATATTAAAACTCTCCTTTATCCTTTATTGCAGGTTAGTTATGAAAAGATTCGCTATTGATAAAGGAGAAGAACTTTAAAGACACATTTATGAAATTATATCCGTTTTTTAACTGAACTGTATGTATATTCTCCAAGTTAAAGGGCTGAATTACTTCAACAAGCATCGAGATAATCAATTAATACGAACGAATTATAAATCCACGATACGAAAAGAACTTAGCAGGAAATCCCTGTTTTAGTAGAAATTAATAAAATACAATTCTGTTTAAAGTGTAACGTAAACAATACATAATGTATTAAATCCGGCCTGAATACACAGGATATGACTTGTAATTCAATATTTCCGATTGAAGTGTTTTAATTACTTAATCAGAGCAGTGTGGTGTGTTAAAATCTTAATATAATCTTGAAATACCATAAAAAAAGAAACATATTAAGCAATTTTTAAAAAAATACCACCAAAATTTGGAACACATCAAAATCGATTAGCAATCAACTACTTAAACAACAAAGAAGAATTAACAGAATACATTGTATAGAATATAATCCATTTTTACGTACATATTTTTTAAATCCAGATACTTATCGAACTAATTAAATATTAACATTTTAGGGGAATCAGTAATAAGTATTATATACTAATTATCATACTAACTGGTGTTATTTTCAAAAATAAAAACATTAGCTGAAATATTTACAAATAAAGTAATTGCAATATGCTTATCCATTAAAGAAATTATAACTATCATCCGTATTTTCAAACAGCATAAGAAATAATACTAAGTAAAATAAGAAATCAGCCTACAACAAAACTAAAAAATTTTCAGTATAGGAACAATTAAAAACAACTACATACCGCAAAATGTTTAACTATGAGGAATTGTTATATTTACTGTAAATCAGTATTCTAGAGACAAACATACTTTTTTTGTATTCTATCTAGAGTGCCTTGGCAGTTTTGAAGGCGAAACAGTGGTATATATCTTCTAACAAAAATGTTGGTAAATTAATCAAAGCTTCCAAAGAGGGTATTTCTGGGGGTTGCGCGTGAGCAGCAGTAGGAAAGTAGAGTGAGTTGGAGTGGAAGACGAATAGGGCTTGGGAAATGGCTTCGCGTAACCCAGCCTGCCAAAGTATATTTCTCAAAGTCCCGGCACTACCAAAATCGTTTTCATTTATTACTTTTAGAGAACGGGTTTTGCAGGAAGCTTGTTTACTAAAGCTCGGTCGAGAATAGCGGTTAGATTTACTATAACTTAGTCCATTCTATATCTGTTACAGTTTAGACAACATAAGTGAAGTTACTTTACTATACGAGCACATCTTCTCTAACTGAAAACTTGAAAGGATAAAAGATACAGTAATATTACGGGATTTCTTAACATTAAGTTCCAAGCTTCTGATCCAACGTATAATACTTAATATAATACATTTATATAATGTACATTACATTTATGTATAATAATCTTATTATTATACATAAAAAACCTATCTAGATAACTACAAAATTAAAATAATTAATAAAATATAGCACGGTATTTTGCTAAATATAAGTTCCTTTTTTTTCTAAGTAATATTTTACATTTCCCTAATTAGAGGCAGTGTTAGTTTATACTTTTATTGTAATCTTTAACAGAAATCAGTCAAAATCCATTAAACAAAAATTTAATATTAAAAAAAAATAATAATAATAAAAGGCTTTTTACAAATGTTAAACTGCAACGTCAGCGGATAAAAGCAGAATTAGCAAATGTAAATATAAATATAACAAAAACGAAAGTTTATATATAAAAATATGGACAATAACAATTAATATCTAAATAAACAATATTACTTATTATTATTATTTACTTTTTTGTCAATTATTTTTCCTTTAATGTTTCTTTTCTTTATTTAAAGTAAATTTGTTACTTTTAATATTTTCCTCTGTACCGATTTATAATGATTAAGATTTTAAAAGTACATTTAATGTGTTAGATTTTGCCTTATTTCTGAACATTTTTAGGTCGCTCTCTATTTAAAAATTTAGTTCAATATCCATTTAACTAGTTATTTTCAATAGTTGAACTAAGAATACTTTTAATTATAAATACAGAATATTAATTATATTAATTTATCACGATTATCATGATATCATAATATTAATTAAAAGTTAATTTATAATTAGATTATGTAATCAATTTTAATTAAACTAAAAGTACTCTTTTAAAGTTTTTCGCCCAAGCTTTAAAAATATTTGATTATGATTTATCGGTTTAGTATGTAGGGAATCTGTTGATATTGCTTTATAGTTTGTTTAAATTTTTCATCCTTTTTTATTTTTATTATTTATAAATTGATATAAGAATAATTATTTGTCCTCTTTGCTTTTCGTTGTGAAATTTCTGCATTCCTCTACATTAAGTTTTTAATAATTTAATTAAAAATTTTAAAATTGTAATTTTATTTATTATCTTTGTCACTCTTATAAAATAAAATAGTTGTAAAAATTATAAATTATACGGCATATATATTATATATATATATAAAACAAACGTAATGTAATTTAATTAATAATTTAAATTAAATGTATTATTTTCTAATTCAGTATTATGTTCAGCCCTCCGGGCTGGTCTATCGGTTAACTTGTCGCAAATTAGTTGTTTGACAGCTGATTTTTGAAGTCTAAGGTTCTGAGGTACAAATTCTAGTAAATTTTACCTCCTTCTATACGAATTTGATAGTGGGTATGGGTGAACTTTGGTGGTTGAGTTCAATTAACCAAACGTCTCAGGAATGGCCGGCCTGAGTTTATAAGGCTAACCTTTTTTACATATCGTATATTCATCTTACTGGCCATGGAGGAGTTGCTCATAGTTCACTAGTTGAAAAAACTGGAACTTAAACATTAGGAATAATAAAAATCCCTCATTTAATTATTTTTTATCACCTGAATTATTATTATTTTTTTTAAATATTACAAAACTGTTAATTTAATAACACAGATCAACATGATTCAGAATCTAACACGATTTGTATTGGAAATCCAGCATTTTGACATTATCAAGAAGATTGAAAATCAAACAATTTCAATGTTTAAGGTATTAAATGTTTTGAGTTTTAATGTTATGTAATAGGATACCTCCTTATTTATCCATCTATCTTTTAGTTAACTATACAGAGCTTTAGATCTGTCAAGAACGGAATTTGAACCCGCGACCTCGGTACGAAATGCCGAGACGTTATCTACTCAACCACGGAAGTCATATAATTTTTATTTTTCGAAAATAAGTGTCTATTTCCCCTAACGTGATCAGCTTATATATATATTAATATTACAAAATATATTCTATACAATACTTATAATTCTTTTAATATTTATCTTCTTTCATAAACGGATTAGGTCGTTGATCTTTTGAACGTAGGTTTTCTATTATTTATTTTCCATTTCATTGTATCAGATAAAAGAACTCCTTCTATTCATTTTTAACAGATTTTCTTTCCAATTATTTTTGTACTATGTAGTTCTATCCTTTATATTTTCAGCATTTAATTTATTTCTAGTATCCTCACTTCTGAATCTATTTATGTTAGACAAACATAATTTTTTACTTTTTTTAAAAATATAATTTCAACTGAGATTCAATCACATAATTTTTCTTCAAACTTAGTACCTTATTTTCATTATTTGCCGGGCAACATTAGGTTATCATTAATCACAATAATTAATTAATCATTAATAAGCCACTAAGTAATCATTAATTTAGTTATTATTGATAAACAATACAAAAAAGGGTTTCTTTTTAATTTTACGCTTTTCCCCGTTTATTTATAATAATTGCTAATTATTAAGGATAATACTACAACATTTAATGCCAGTTACAATCTATTCTCAATTTTCTTTGTCATACTTCTTACTATCCAAAAACCGGGCGATAATAATGCCTCAGCATATTTCGCCAAAAAAAAAAAAAAAACAATAAAACTGTATTCATCCTGGCAACGTAGTATTTATTTACAATATATTATTTTTATATACAATTTAAAATGATAAATTTTTACTTCACAATTTTAAATTTTTATTTAATATACTTTGCTACTTATTTTTTCTTTATCCGATTAAGTGACATCCGAATAATAATCACACTGGATCAAAATGTAAATTGGCCACAGATATTCAGTTACTAATTTTCATAAAGAAATCATAAAAAGTACCATAATTTTGTCTACAGATGTTATATTTTATATTACTCAGTTCAAATGTTTAAAAAAAGGCATGCATTTTAGAATGGTGTGTAGGTTTTCATCGATGCCGGCCTCCGTGGCCGAGTGGTAGCGTCTCGGCCTTTCATCCGGAGGTCCCGGGTTCGAATCCCGGTCAGGCA
>JAAAKQ030476189.1:0-22941 GCA_010016005.3 Zanna intricata | reverse complement strand
AAAATAGAGAGGATTTTTGCGATCAGGACGTCCTTAATACTCTTGTTCCGAATCGCAGTAAGTGCACTCAGCGAGTCGGAACATACATCCTTGTTTTTCTTTTTTTTAATTTTTTTTTTTTTAATTTAAATATATTGATTTATTAATAATTATTAACACTTATTGTAAAAAAAAAAAAAATGGTTACAATAAATAATAATTTAATAAAAATAATAATAAATAAATATATATATATATATATATATATATAAGTAATATTTTATATTATATTTTTTTAAGTTAATAAACTTTTTTCAAATTTTTATCATCACTTATATATTTGTTGGAACCTTAAGTAAATTACATCACATATGTTGGCGTTAAAAAGAAATTCCCATTGTGATTCCTTAAAAAGTTTTTACTATATTATTATTATTATTTACTATATTGAACTTCTGAGAGTAGGACGTGCACAAGGTGATTTTGATGAACTGTACTTACAGAAGTATAGTAGAAAACGGTAAAAATATCAAGAATTATAAAAATTTCAGGTTAATGAAATACTTGATAAGAAAGAATAAACCAAAAACGAGAAGAAAAATTACAAATTAATGTAAAAAGAGAAACACTGAGAAAGGGAATGAAGAATCAATTAACGTACAACAGTCAGCAGGTGTAATTACACTGTAGAGTAACAAAGGTCCAAAACGTGTAGCCGCTTAATTCTTCCTCACCGTTGCTCAAAAGGTTTACGGCCAAGCCGTTAACGTGGTAATTTAGTTGAAGTTTTGGCCAAAATACAAAATCTTGAATTTTTCTCCTTAATCATTAATACCTCTTTTTTTTTTTTTTTTAGACTTAAGAGTGAATTTTATATTCTATCCAATAGTAATTCTATTTATTATAAGTTACCATATAACATTAGCAAGAGATCTTTCTAATGGAAATAGAAACAGTCTGATTTTTAAATTAACGGTCATCATCCACTTACTAATCATTTCTGATGCTACACAGCTTCATTCTTTAGATTTCACAGATACATTGTTTTATCCCAATACTAATTTCCGCATAATTTATTGTAAGAAATAAACGATACTGAATCAAGGTCATGAAAGGAATACTATAATATCTTCATTAATAATATTACCACTTTTTTTTTTAAGATTAAAGTTAAATATTAAATTAAACACTTCAATAACAAGTGGGTTAGTATTATTTCAACGACAATTATTTTTTCCTTTTATTTTTGTAAACATGTTGTTAATATATAAAAATAAATTCTTTGTTGGGATAAATATATTGTACTATTCTTTGCAGCTTTTATTATATATATATACACACACACACACACACGCACGCACGCACGCACACAACACATTTGTAGCTGATATATACTGTATAATGATTTTATCACAATCTTTAATCGTGAAGGAAAAAAACAACGGCCATGAAGCCTCTACGTGTATAATGGTACAGTATAACTAAACCTGAGGCAGATACAACCTTGAACATTATAAAACGAGTTGTTTCTTACACCTGTTAGAAATATAAAAGTATAATATTTATATACTTTAAAATTTGAAAGTACATAATGGCAACAAACATATTTAAAGATACATACTTTTACGATATTTTCTTTTTTATGATAATTTACATTTTATAAAAAAAATTAACGCAGAACAGCCGCTAATTTAATTTGAATTATTTATTTATTTAATTGTGCATAACGTAAACTGCTAATCAGATTAAAACGGAAATTAATCATTTTAAAAATGTATAAACACATTTTAGCTGTTTTAACGTAAAATATTTTAGTAGATCTTCATGACTCCTATCGAATTAAGAATTTAACGGAATATTTTCATATATACTTTTCCAGCAGTATATAATATCGCAAATTAGCTGATTTCCAAGTCGAGAGTTCTAAGGTTCAAATCCTAGTAAAGGTAGTTATTTTTATATGGCTTTGAATACTACATCGTGGATACCGGTGTTCTTTGGTGGTTGGGTTTCAATTAACCACACTTCTCAAGAGTGGTCGATCTGAGATTGTACAAGACTACACTTTATTCACATTCATACATATCATCTTCATTCATCCTCTGAAGTAATACCTTACGGTAGTTCCGAAGGCTAAACAAAAAAAGAAAGAAAGAAACCGTATATAACATAACTCCCCGAAATTCACCGAACTTATAAAACAAGGAAAAAAAAAACAACGGGAGTAAATTCTTTGTGCGTTGAATTAATTACTTGGTGTCGCTCTACCAAAAAACTTTCAGATTTAGCAAGGTGATCTTTATATATAATTTATAAATACATTAAAAGTTTGTAGCCGTGATCTCAAAGGAGTTTTCTGTAACGGGGGTGGTCAGAGAGAGGTTCGATCGGATACCTCCGCTGATTTGCCGAGAAAAAAGTTTATCGGCACAGTTGGCAGTTTTTATTTTTATATTTTTTTTTTAATTTTTACTCACTCAGCTTGTAATTCTCGTATACTTAAAGGGAAGTTTAATAAAAGAAACTATATCTTTTTTTATTAAAAACGGTATTGAAAAAAATTGATTTTTTTTTCTAGAATAAAAATTATTTATTTTTAACAATTTTAATATTAAGTTTTAAATAGTTTTCCATTTTTCTGTGAGGAAGAGCTATTTTATGATTAATTTATTTAGAAATGCTTTTAGAAAAATATTTTAGATTACAATAAATCTGAATAAAATAAATACAAATTAAAAATAATATTTTAAAATTAAATATATTTCTGAATTTTAATTAAGGATTTCGTTGCTAGTAATAGATAAAATATCTCTAACCTGTTCTTGAAAGGTTGAATTATAGTTAATTTTAGTTTTAAAAATAAACAGCGATAAAAAAAATATAATATGAAACAATGAGAACCGAAATTTTAGTAAAGTAGAAATTCCATACGATTCATTTATTAATAAACTTATAAAAAGTTTTGGACGAAAATATACATAAATTATTTCTAGCTTATTTAAAAAGTGCTCAAAATAATCGATGGTCCAATAATTGATAATTTGGAGGTCCCGGGTTCAAATTCCGGTCAGGCATGGCATTTTTCATACACGCTACAATTCATTCATCTCATCCTCTGAAGATATAATCTTAACGGTGAGTCCGGAGGTAAAAAAAAAAAAATAATAATCGAAGCAAAATTAAAAAAATGAATGGCTTCTATAATAAAAAAAAGTATCACTCAATAAAACAACCTACTAATATATAAAGTATGTATACAATCAAAAAATCGTAGACAACCCCTAACTAGAGAAAATTCATTCCTGAAAAAGGAATAGCCATTTTAAACAAGCATTCCGAGCCAGATTTACAAAGGAAAATTAAGAAAGTAGTTTTCATTGTCATCTTTTACTCAGCCAAATATATTATAGTTCATCGGCTAACCAAGTACATCGAAAGGCTGAAGATATATATAAATGACACCTTCATACTATTAATCATATGTACTGTTTAATCATGCTAAACATTAATACCCTCAGGGAAAGCAATTCTTATTACAGCTTTCGAGCATCAAATTCTTTATATGTGCCACAAGTATAATAAAAATTGAAATTGATAACCAAAAGTAAGAAATTAATGTACTACTTCGAAAAGCAATGCATTATACATAGTTTACCTCTAAGTAGTTCAGGAACTAATAATGTTTAAATTGGTCGTCAAATCTATTTGGACAATCGGAATCCAGTAATTGGACACATCATATCAAGGAATTAAAATATCGAAACCGTTTAAATTTTCTTATCAAAAATCTCCTTCAACCAATAAAGTATTTACACAAGCTAAATATTCTAACATTTAAAAATTAATTTAAAAATTCAAAGCCGATTACATACATTAAATCAGTATTCACGACAGTAAACTGACCTGGGTCTATTAATAATACCATATATAGTAACAATATAATTGTATTTTATTTTACCTATTATTGCTTATAATAAATTCGAAGTACATAAATGAAAGGCCTAAATTCACAAAATAAATTAATTACATTTAACAAATGGACACACATACATTTAACAAAATTTTATGATATGCAGTTCAATGATATTTTTCAATAGAAATGGTTGTTGTCATAGATAATTCTCATATTTTGTAAACAGATTAAATATTCTAAAATTTAAAATATTCTGATACTTAAAAAATTAATTTAAAGATTCGAAGACGATTACAAAAATAATTTTAAAAAATTATACTTCACAACTATAATTTTATCAATAAAATTGGACACTGGAGCGGTATAATGGAGATGTAATCGGAAATTTTCAAAGGATTTATACTGTTTACGTTTTTCAGAATTAAAATTCATTGTAAAAAGTAACAATG
Organism: Zanna intricata; assembly: GCA_010016005.3. Classification (NCBI taxonomy): domain Eukaryota; kingdom Metazoa; phylum Arthropoda; class Insecta; order Hemiptera; family Fulgoridae; genus Zanna; species Zanna intricata. Next base: position 18,600 of record JAAAKQ030476189.1, on the reverse strand, counting down.
AAATGAAATTCTTGTAAAGAGTAATAATGAAATGTACTTCTCGTAAGAGTAATAATGAAATGAAATTCTTGATTCTTGAATTAAAAAATTTCTACCCAATAGCTTAAGAACGTAAACAATACAAGTTCCATTGTATTGCTTGATGCAATGGAACTTGTTCGATTGCATAAAATCGTAGAAAAATATGCAAAAAATAAGAAAAAACAAGTTTTATTTTATAAAAATAATATTTAATTATTAATAACTATACGTTATAAGGAATGTATAGATACATATTAAAAAATGGGATTGTAGTTAGAAAGGTAGTTCGTTCTGGTTGTAATGTTATTTAACAATAAAACAATTTATTCATTGAGAGTTACATTACGTGAACTGTTTATAGTAATTTTCAATATTATAACAATAAAATTAAATTTTTCATTGATCATATTGAACGCATTTTAAACAGTATATCAAACTTCTTATACAGATATCATTTACAAGTTGAATACAAAATGAAATTTTGTAAAATAAATTTCCGAGTATATAATGAATTAATTAAATATCAGTAAGTTGTAATTGTTTTAATTTTTTTTTAATCGTACAAATAGAATTTTATAATTAATATAAAAAAATAAAATATATTTATGATTTCCATAGAAATGAAATAGTTTCCAACATAAGTCGTAGTTCTTAGAAAATTCTTATTTCATTAAATTTAACGAATTAGTAATAAAAAAAAAAAAGTATTAAAAATTTCTTAGAATCGAACGTAACACATTAATTTTTAAAAATTATATCCTTTAATTAAGATAAAAGAATAAAAGATATTCTAGTAACGCTAATCTAAAATTCAACTCAATTCTAAAGAAATCAGTAATGGATTGATTTTAATATATGTATATATATATATATATATACAAAGAGATGTATTTCTCAAGAAGTCAATATATTAACTTGGCATTATCGCGATTTTTGTTGAGCTTCGTTAATAATAAAAAAAAAATAAATAAAAATAATTAAAAATTATAAATAAATTATTATTTATACGATCTTAATTAATATCTCACCGAAAGAAAAATAATGATATTATTAACTTTTTAAACTAATGAAGTATTTTTATTCGTTTTAGATATTTATCATTTGTATACAGTTTTCTATTGAAAATTTTATCTTAATTTTTTTTTTTAAGCTTACCACTTCGTACTAGTTATAGAAAGAATTTTTTTTTGTTTTAAAAACCCTCATAATTACAAAACTTTAATATTTGATAAAACTTATTATATATAAAAAAAAAAAAAATAATCGTAATTTACACTCTATTCTTACCAAAAGAAATACCGTGTAGAAAAACTATAATAGAGGGTCTCCTACCCAGGTAACTTACATTAGAAAGGAAGAAATAAAGTTTTATACATTAATAAGGTGAAATAATAAAATATAATAAAAAATTTTAAACTTCCATTTTTATCATTTCAGGTATATTAAGACATTTTTTTAAAATAATGGCGATATAACCACGCAGTTATAATGCTTAATCAGTTAACACATTCTGACCGAGTACGGTACCTCGGGCTCCACCTAGGCAATCGTTTAACTTGGAAGAACCATGCAAAACAGAAGATAAAACAGCTAAGCATATGGCTTAAGGTGTTTTGGTTACTGAGAAGGAATTAACATTTGTCGCCTTCCAACAAACATTTAGTATACGAAATCATACTTATTAATACATACTCGTACGTACGGTATGCAGCTATGGTGGGGTACGATGATGAAGAGCAAAATTGAAGTTAACAACTTTTCTAGAATAGGCTTTTCTAAAATATTCTAGAAGTTGGCGAGAATAATTACACAAACGCTGTTGTTCTCACGGAATCAAGAAATTCATAACTATTTGTAATTTCCTTATGTCCGCGAGGATATCAAACAATTCGGTAATATTACAAACAAAGGCTAGGTTATGTAATATTACAAACAAAGGCTAGGTTATTGTGTGAACAATCCAGCGCTGAATCTCCTAGACAACAATGAGGATGTCTGGCGACTCAAAACACTTTTACGTGCTGGGCTTGGGGGAGTCTGTAAACAAATTATGTTACTGGTTTCTTTTTTTTGTCCTTTAAAATTATTTGATTGTTAGATTTTTGGTTTTACGGACTTTTATAACATAAATCTCTTTAAATGCATTTATAGAAATTAAATATTCTCTCACGTATTTATATAATCTCTTATATTTACGAGTATATCATATTTGTCTTATACATGTATATGTTTTATTGAGATGATTCATTGGAAACTCCATATCAATCGCTTATTGTAATTCTATTTACTTATAATTCCATCTTGGAACGGATTGTAAATAAACGAGTTTTGATATAAAAAAGGAAAAAAAAATTGTTCTTAAAGTATATAATTTAGTAAGGCTGAAATACAAATATTTCTATACAAATAGAAATTTTTACAAAGATTATAATAATTTTTTTTAATTTAAATTACCTCAAAAGGTCCCAAATTAGGAAGAATATTTTTTCTGCGATTTTAATAGTTTCCTTTCTTATATATGGAAAGTTAGAATATTTATAAAAAGTAATTTTTATCTAACAGAAAATTTATTTTCATATTTTTTCTTCTTATATTAAGTTATTCAAAATCAAAACGTATCCAAAACCAACAATATTTTTCAACTAATTTTTTAGTAGGAGCTGGATATATTCTAGTAAGTTATATAACGAACATAATTATATAGATGTAAAAGTAAAAAAAAAAAAAAAGAAGAAGATATCTGTAACGAAAATCAAATCTTTTTTTTTATTATAATGATGATTTAGGGAAAAATGAAACACAAAAAGCGGTTCAATAAACTCACTTTTTTTTTTAGTCAAAAAAAATACTCACTACTTTTTTTATTAGTTAGAAACTAGTTTCTGTACGTAAAATTACTTAAAAACAAAAATATTTCTACATAAAAACGTAAGGTTTTCATTTTTATAAAAAAAAAAAACTAAAATAAAAATGTAGGTCCATATAATATTAGCAGTCGTATTTTTACTTTACAAGATTATAAATACGAATAAGTTATAAAGAATATCACGTGACGTGATATTTTTTTAGCATAATCTTTTTTAACGCAAAAAAATTATAATGTTACTTAAGATTAATTTATAGTAGTATTTTACTTAAAAAAATTATTAATATCAACATGTAAAGAACAAATAGACTAATAATTAAATATAAATCATTACTCAAATTGTAGTCTACGTATTACAAAGAATTATTAAGACACAAGTTAACTGTTAATAACCACTTAAGACTGTTAGTTTATTCGATAGATTACAGCAGTCTATGCATATTGTATAGTTAAAACAAGGACCACACCGGTCGGTAAAATTTTAACACGATCATTATCAAAACACAAAACGTACAAAAATAAATAAAAATAAGAATAGAGGAAGAAGTGTTACGTGTCAAAATCATTTATTTAAACTTTACAATTATCTTTGATACTCATCCAAAAATTAGACTACTACATTTCAGCTCTCTTTGCTAAAATAAATTAGTTAAAATTCCTTTATGTTCTTGATACGTTATTTTTAAATTTAACCATTGTATTTTATTGGTACTAGAATGATGTAAATGAATCAATTTTATTTATTTTAAAACTAATTATAAGCTATAACGCTGTATAAGCGGCATGAAACAGAAACTATTGTCTTTTTCTTATTTATTTATTTTTAAAAAAAATAAATCACTTGAATCGACTAAAAATTTATAAATAACTAGCTAAACAGATTTGAGTTATTGTACAAATTTCAGAATAATTATTATTTTAGTATAAAAAAATAATATCATACAAATAATTTTTCTTTTCAACAGAAGAGATTGAGATTTTTAGTTACCCGTTGCTTTATATAAAAAATTAAATTTTAGTTGGTTGCTTGGAGGTTAGTAATTAGTTAATTTATTTTAAATATATAAAAATTCCTTTTTACCAGTATTATATTCTTATTAAATTTAAATTGACGGAATTATTACAAGACTGTATTTAATAAAAAAAATTTGACTTAGACACCATATGACTTCCTTATACGCCTATTAAGTTACTTATACACATTTTTTTTTAGTGGAAAAAAGTTAATCTACTATAAATTTTCTACGATCAGAATCAACTTCCTCATAACAAAAATAAAAATATATCATTTGAAAGATACATACATTTTTTATTAAACAGAAATATAAATTTGAAGGATAGAATAAGTATTTTGAAAATAATAATTTACAAATCATTCTTATTATAAATGAAAATAATTTTTTGTAGTAAAGTAAACAAAAATATTAAAAAAAATATATATATCATTTGAATTTAAATGTTAATAGTAATTAATAAAATAATTTTTAACATATGCTTTAAGTTGAATACAATTCAAAAATGTACAATGCCGACCTCCGTGACGCGAGTGGTAGCGTCTCAGCCTTTCATCCGGAGGTCCCGGGTTCGTATCCCGGTCAGGCATGGCAATTTTTCACACACGCTACAATTCATTCATCTCATCCTCTGAAGATATACCTAACGGTGGTTCTGGAGGTTATACAAAAAAAAAAAAAAAAAAAAAAAAAATGTACAGTTAACACCAACATCACTTTGTATTTTATTGTTCTGCAAAAATAATTAAAAAGATATTGTTTTGTTTTTGTTTTAGAAATAAATAAACAATTTTTAAAAGATTTTATTAAAAAAATCTAATCATAACACATTTTTAAATTATAATTTTCAATTAATATTAAATAATCAGATATAATATACATGGTTATTATCAACATAACATTCAATTATTCAAAATATCGATTGCCCAGTCGATTGCAATCAAAAACGAAGATGCGCAAGATGACACAATAATCCTAAATCCAAAATTTCATTATTCTACGGCTAATCGTTTTTTGAGAATGTGTAAAGGTAAAACAAGATAGGCTTTGGAAATAAAATTATTCTAATATATTACGCTCAACCTAATGTTAAAAAAAAAATTGTTTTTCGTAAAAAAATTATTATTTGTAATTCTGAAAGAAAATAATTAAACAGATCTTTTTCTATACAACACCTTTTTTCTAGACAAAAACAGACATTTTTCTATAAAATCAGTATAAAGCACCTAAGATTTATATTAAAGTAGCTAACAAAGGAAAGGCTCGGGCTTTGGGACACCGATTTGAACCATATTGCGTGTATGAATAGTACACTGTTTGTGTCTTTATCACAAAACACTAACACGAAATATTCAATTGTAATCCAGAAAAATGGCCCTAAAAATTAGCTTAGCATTTTATATTAATTAGTTATATATTAATTTTGATTCACGTAGTTTAAGTAGATATTTGGTGTAAGTGAGAACGTGTTGGATCCGTAAATCCGTATGTGTGCGTACATCCGATTTAGAATCCGGTTAGAATCCGATTTCATATGCTTATATTTTTTTAACTTTTTTTTCCTTAATTTAAATATATTGATTTACTAATAATTATTAACCTCTGACTGTAAAAATATTTGAATTAAAATGAAAAGTACATAACATTTTATTTCACTAATAACTTTCGGTTTTTCATTCTTTTTATTTCACTAATAACGTCTGATATTTTTTATTTTTTTGTATTGTTATTGAATTATTATTTATTATTAATTTTGTTTTTACAATAAGAGGTTAATAATTATTAATAAATAATAAACTAAATTTTTTTTAAAAAGTTTAAAAAAATATATGTATATGAAAAATTGGATTCCAATCGATGTGCCTTCCCCTTGTAAGATCCAAATATTTCATTAATTAAAATCTTATTTGGTATAACTCTGGAACCAAATCTTATGATATATCTTTGAAAAGCTCTCAACAAGGGCTTATTAGTGCCGTTAAGAAAAAGTTTAAAATCCGAATGTTTCAAAATTGAAACTGCGCGTTATGTAGTGATCTGACTGTATACACATTTTTTAACTCAGTCGATTGGAATCAAAAGGCGAGGTGTAGAACTAGATGTTAAACAGTCCTAAATAAAAAACATCAGCAGTCTACGGCTAATTGTTTTTGAGTTATGCAAGATATATACGTACAAATGTCATGCCGCAAATAGTCAAAATGGATTCAGCAGGGATGGTGCAAAGGAGTAAAAATGGATAAATTTATACTTTAAAACATGTTAATCTTATAAGAAGGTTAATATTCCTTTTTATCAAGCACTATCATAATAAGTAAAACACTTATTAATACGCTAATACAAAACAAAAGTCTCTAATAATGAAAACGGTATGAACATTCTTATAAAATAACAAATATCCTTTACCACTAAAAGAAAAAGAAACTGATTACACCTCACTTTCTCCTATGCAGAACCCATTGAAATGTTCATGGTTTTATGCAACATAAAAACGCTGACAAATTATTGTATGAATTTCCTAGTTATTAATAATAAAAATTAAAAGAGAAACTAAAAAAAAACAGAATATATAATTTTAACAAATGGGAAACAGATTTTGAGAAAACGTTTTCTGAAAATATTCATATATAGATTAAATTTTACGAATCTGCTTAAATTTTTCTCTAAATCTAACCCTACCTTTAATAAAAGCTAAAATAAGAAACAAGAAAATTTTCAAAAATCTTTCTACATTTAGATCCGGATTCTACAATTTGTAAACATTTTAAACATTTCTTGATAACTCTATGTATGAAGCATAAACATTAACAGATTTTTTGTTTAAATATTTATACCAAAGGGAGAAAAAACAAAAGAACAAAATACACTTATAAAAAATCAATCTCAACTCTTAAAATTGAAATTAAGAGGTGGGGTTGAATCAAATTAATTTTATTCTTACTTAAGCCAAATTTGAAAAAAATCAGTTTGTTCCATACTAATTTATATTTATTAAAAATTATAAATTTTTACTTAACAGATACATTATAAATTTTTTAAAAATTCTGAGTTAAAACCTCAAAAATCGAAAACAAGTTGTAAGAAATCTCTATAGTATGTTAATTGTGAAACTATATATAAACTGTTTACAATTAACAAGGTGTAAAATTAATTTTCTTATATGTTTTCAGTATAAAATATGATATCGGAAAAAGAAAAAAGAATTCGAAAGAAGAGCGAGATAGAAACTGAATAAAAGGTCTGTTAGGTTATATGGTGGTAAAAGTAGAAGGTTATTTTGAGGGGGAGTAGATTTTTTGAGGGATGAATACGACGGTACGGTTTTAACAAGGTACTAGTAGTGAAAAAATAGGAAGGGGAAGAAAACGGTTTGAAACATTCCAAAAGATCGTGTCGGGAATCCAAAGATGGCTGGTGGATGCACACCCTCTAGCAACAACTAACGTTGTTTCCTTTTCTTTTTTTTTTCTAGCCCTCACTTCACTACACTTCTAAAGCTTACGTCGTCATTATCCCCTTACAACAACTTTAACCGTCATCTTAGAAAAGAAACAGTTCTAGACTGGAACTAATATCAGAAGACAAGCTATGAGAAAAATAAACAATGAATTTGAGAGTACAGAAGGAAAAAATAAATAAGTAAAACACCAACACTAAATATTCTAATAAAAAAAATAATTGTAAACTAAAAATAATTTCTTAATAGAAAACGGGTTTTTTAACAAATAATATTATAACACAAAATAGTATAATGATAATTTATGAAGAAGTAATCTCATATAAAAAAAATCAGATGCGGACACCCTATGACTTCCTTGTACACCTATTAAATTTCATAGACGCATTTTTAAAAAATTAAAATTACAAAAAATTTCATTTCATTAATAACTTATGACATTTTTTTTATTTTTATTGTTGTTATTGAATTATTATTTATCGTAATTTTTTTTACAGTCGTAGGTTAATAATTATTAATAAATCAATATATTTCAATTAAAAAAAAAGTTAAAAAAGAGAAAAGGAGATGAAGATCCAAATATTACATTAATTAAAATTTTATTTAGCTATAATTCTGGAACCAATGAACATAAATACCAATTATTACATATCGTTGAAAAGTTTTCAATCTCTTATTAATACAGTTAGTAAAAAAAAAGTCCAAAATCCAAAATTGTTTTGAATTTTGGTGGACACTTTTGGTTTAGTCGATTGCAATCAAAAGGGGAGGTGCACAACAACAGTTACAACAGTCATAATCCAAAATTTCAACATTCTACGGTTAATCATTGTTGAGTTATGCGAGATGGGTACATATGTACATACAGATGTCACACCGAAACTAGTCAAAATGGATTCAGGATATCAAGAATGGATTCAAAAAGGATATTTCCTTTGAATTCTGAATACTGAAATTTTTCGCGATCACAATACTTCTTTTACTTCGTACAAGGAAATAAAATGAGTGATCACGTAATAAATAAGAATAAATTGTAAACAAATAGATAAGTTTTCAAAGTTAAATTGTTCAGTGTATCGTTAAAATCAATGTTAATCGTATAATTTCACCAAAGCAGAATCTTTAGGAAACTTTACTGCCTCTGAAGGTAAACAGAACCTTCTTTTAGCAGGATTTCTGTAAGTTACCTCTTTGCAGTAATAAGATCCATTACATCATTTGGATGGTCCTTTCCTCTCTTTCTTCATTTCTTTTCTCAGTTGTCTACGTCAGGCGCTTTCTTGCATGATTGAAGTTAAGTGAAGAGTTTCACAATCAATACCGACTAAACATTTCAATCGGACAGCTCCTCTTCCATCCAGTTTCGATACGTACCCGATTGGGTTCTGTTATTAAAACGGAGAGACGAATTCGTCTTTCTCATCATTATCTTGTTTATTGCCAATAGAATAGGTGGTGAGTGGTCTGACGTTGATTCACAGCTATTCCTAAAGAATGATATATCTCAGATGACAAGAGTCTAGCAAGTCCAGCACCTTCGTTGCGTCCGGTGGCCAATACGTCACATGCCACCCCGAATCCACCTGGCCAATACATCGATGTGGGGGTTGAAAATACAATTCTTCAATGTTTTTCCTTGATGACATTAAAATTAAAATGAAAAATTAGAATAAAAATAACACGTACCAGACGTGTATCATAACTTGTACTGCAGGGAAAATTACGTTACGCTCTGAAGTAGTCTCTTACCTACTTTTCTCTGAGTTACTTTTTGAATTTTTACTTATCACAAATCAAATTTTAGTTTTTGAACTTTTCCAAAACTGATTTTTTTTTACAAATGACATATTTTTAAATAAAAATGACGATGAAAAAATAGCAAAAACAACAAAGTTTAAAAATAATAATAAACGCGACTTATCAAAAGTTAAAAAGGAGAAATTTCTATTCTTCTTTAAATGTCGATTAAAAATCTCTCTATTTATTCTAATATAAGAACAAATTTTGCTGTATTTTCATATATTTATTTTTTAACCAATTTCATGAAAAAAAAAAAGATTTCATTATTAATTAGATCAGTATTTATTAAATGTTGAAAACTTAAATGATATATAGATTGTTTTAATGATTTTTTTTTAAATTAAAAAATAAATGTCTTCATGGTTATTTTATAGACGATTAATTATTATCCGTATAAAAAACGTCACATAATCAAATTCAATTATTCAGTGTCTAATTAATAGTTAATAATTATTGATAATTGTTTTAAATTTTTGTTGTTTTCGTCCTGACTTTTAAAAGTCGAGATTAACGAAGAATTAATTTTTTAAAGGCGTTTGTGTTCGTTTTTTATGCAAGTAAGAAATAACTGTTTTAAAACAACCAATAAAGAAGTTCCTTTAATTATAATAAATTTTTTTTAAATCTAAGAGTTAATCAACACAACACTATATTAAGTTTATATCATTAAATAAACTGTCTCTATATGTACCACTGAATATAAAAATAGGAAAGAAAAGATTACTGAGGTAGAAGAATTTTGTTATTTGGGAAGTAGAATTACTAAAGATGAACAAAGCAGGAGCGACATAAAATGTCAAATAGCACAGGCGAAACTAGCTTTCATTCAGAAATATAATTTGCTTACATCAAAAATTAATTTAAACGTCAGGAAAACATGAAAGTATATGTTTGGAGCGTAGCTTTATACGAAAATGAAACTTGAACGAGCGGAGTACCTAAGAAGAAAAGATAAGAAGCTTTTGAAATGTGATGTTACAGGAGAATGTTAAAAATCAGATGGGCAGATAAAGTTACAAATGAACAGGTTATGCGGCAAATCGATAAAAAAATATGCATTTGAAAAATTATAGTTAAAAGAAGAGACAGACTTATAGGACACATATTAAGGCATCCTGGAATAGTCGCTTTGATATTGAAAGGACGGTAGATGCGAAAAATTGTGCAGGCAGACAACGGTTGAAATATATAACAAATTGTTAGGGATGAAGGATGTAGGAGGTATACCGAAATGAAACGGCTGGAACTAGATAGGGAATCTTTGAGAGCTGAATCAAACCAGTCAAATGGTTGAAAAAAAAAAAAACCATTAAATAATTACGGATCGAATTAATAAATTCCATTTTTTCATGAAACTGGTTAAAAATAAAACGGACAAGTAATTTTATAATAGAATAAATAGACAGGTACAGTTTTAGTTGATAAAACAACAAAGACATTTTCTAATCACTTTTTCTAATAGTTTATTTTTTTATAATTATAATTTTTATAATTATAGTTTTATAATTTTATATTTTTCTACACGAGTTACAACAGAAACTCCATACTACATTTTAAAACCGAAAAATAATTCATTTATTCACTGAAAGGATACTTTGTTTGATTATAAGTTCAACAAAAATAAACAAAATAAAGAATATAATAGTTTAACAAAGGCTCTGGTGAAATTTAATAGGTTAACAATAACAAACAAAACTCTTAACCACTATCGGCAAACACAAAACATATCGGCAAAACACACTCTGTATGTGTAACGCTTTCTTAAAATTGTTACATATATATATTAAAAGATTTCACCTAAAGTTTTGAATAGAAAACACCTGAAGAATTTCTCTTTTGAAGAAAAATAGAAATCTATTGGGCACCTTTATAGTTAGTTACAAAATTGTCTTGTGTACGCAACACTCTTCACTCTTGTATAAAAGTAAGTAAAAGTATATATTTAAATTCTAGTTTTTTTAATATTTTATAATCTAAAAATGTATTTTTTTTTTTTAATTGAAGCCTTTTTTTCTATTAAATTTATTAAATATCTATTAATTTTATTTATTATAATGGAACGATTCAAAATATTACAAAAAATGTTTATAAACGGTTTAATTAATTCTTATACATAACGACAATGAAGACGAATGAAAAATAAAGCGGTTTTGTAATAGTTTAAAAAAAGGAATAAATCTAATTAATTTTTAATTTATTCATAATTTGTTCCATAACAAACCATATTATTAAATGCAGTGTGTATTTTTAATGTTGCATGTTTGTTAATAAAAGTTAATAAAAAAAAGTCATATTTTTTAATAAAAAATTAAAAAAAAAAAACTTTTTTGTCAGGTACTCGCCGTATTGTATTTTACTAAAATCCATTAAAAAAATAACAATAATAATAATTAAAATTAAGTCTGACTAGGTTCAAGCCCTAGTAATACATATAATTGTTTTACCGGCCACAAATTCATAATCATTCATCGCAGTAGCTATTATTGGATGTTACTATAGCATGAACAAACGAAGAAGATTTCTATGGCAAACGTTTTTCAATTTTCTAAATGGCTATGTAGTTTTTTTTTTTTTGTAAAAGAGGAAAACTGATATAGAATAACAATTCTTTTATTTTAAAAAATACATATTTAAAAAAATTTTAATCTAAATGTGTTCTATGTTCAGACATAATTGGAAAACGGTTGAACCAATATTTTAATAAATTTTACAGGACAAACTAAATTTTAATTTTTTTTTTAATTTTTAGTTTTTAATTTGAATTCATAAAGCTAATAAATCTCCTATCCTCTCCCCTCACCAGCTAATAATAAGTAGGATTTTGCTAACTTTTATGAAGTTCACAAGAAAAAAATTAAAATTCCTCACGTAACTGTCAAATATTTTTGGTGGGAAATTTTTTATTCAAATATTTTGACTACATGATGCATAAGATGATGTGTTCACTACCGTCACGGGCTGTACTAACATATGGAACCTGTTTAATGCGATCCTTAGGACAACCCACTACCCTTCGGAATGGAAAGTGTTGCAAATAACGATGGTGTTGAATCCTGGGAAGCCTTACCAAGAGGCTTATCAAACTATTATAATAAATTATGAAACAGTTATTTGTAAAATATTTTTTCATAATTCTTTCTTTCTATTTAAAATTTCCTTCGAACTTTTATATAAGTACAAACTACTCTTTCTCTAATCAAGAAATTCAATTATTATATTATATTAGATGGTGACCAAAACCTTTTTAATTCAGTTTTTGAAATGTTTTCATTCTATAATGAAAATAGAACTGTATTTGTTTTAAAATGTATTTAAAATAGACAAAAAATTAAAATCAATAATTACACCATATCAAGTGAAATTTGTGTACATGTCCGCCTACTTCGGAAATTTTTTTTTTTTAATATTTCAGGTTTATAGGCTACAAAAAAATTAAATAAAATTTAATTTCTCTATGAAATGAAATTTAGTAATTTATTTAATTAATTCCTTAAATAGACATAACCGAGAGTAATTGGAAATGTCTCTGTAGGGATTTTAAATGAGGGTGGGATTGAAAGCAAGCGCCCCCCCGTTGTCAGCGTGGCCACAAGGGATACCGCCTAAGTGTAAAAGGGAAAGGGTTACCAAGTATCATGAATAAATGGCACATAAATTCATCAGAGAATTTAGAATCAACCCCTCATTGTTTTAGGGATGAAAATAGATAATAATATATGCAATATGGTGTCAGGATTTTAGAAAGGAAAGGAAAGAAGGGGGTGTACGTACCGTAAGCCTGTTGTTATAATATGGAAGTAAATAAAAGGGCCCGGTTGGTTCTTGCATTAAAGGGCATATACCCCCTTAACTTCCTTTTCACCCTTTAGTTTATTGTATTATTTATGGTTTCCGTTCATCTAGGAAACTACAACGGACTGACCGCATCCATATTATTCATTTATAAAAAAAATAATAAATAAAAGAAAACGAGGAAACTCTATGCGCTTATATAGATAACCACTAGCGAATCTAGTGGGAAATCACTGAACTGTCAGTAAAGACGCCTGATTATAACGTGACTTGCATGACAGATGCATAAAGCAGATTGCAAATAAAAGAATTGAAGGCGTTTATAGAACTACTATGGAAATATTATTTTCACTTAAAATTGTTATTAAATAAAAAACGTGATAAATAACGCTCTAAGTAAACAACTAAATAAAGGATAACATAATAAAAGGATTTAATAGATAGATACGTAATAGTTAAAAGGAAATATTATCGTTTTTACGCGTAGAAAAAATTATCTACAATATATTTGAAGAACTTTTAGTTTACAGTTTTTAAACACAATTTATGAGCTTCGTAATTCAACGACATAAATACATCTTATATTTTAACTCTAGAAAAAGAAGAAATTCATTTTAGTCTCTTTATTTCCAATTTTTCTTCATTCTCAAAAAAAAAAAAAAAATAGACTACTTGAGGACCCTTTCCTTAAGTTGTTTACTCCTTTATAAGCTGCTGTTAAAGTAAATTTTCTAAACGTTCATCTATTTAAACTCGTATGTGCAATAAATATATATATATATATATAAATATATATTATTTTTTTATTAAATTCTAAGTGGAAATAATAAATCTCGAACTAATAAAATTTAATAAAGATTTATAGTAAGTAATAATGAATTTCTATATTTCTAATAACTATGTACATGCATGGTTAAACAAAAGCTTCTATATAACGCGAGAGAGAGATAGAGAGATTATAATAACAAATAATTTTATTTATTTTTACCTCTACTATGTAGAACATAAAATAAAGGAGATGATTAAGTATCAATTTCTAGTTAATTGTGATGTGAATAAAACATGTTGAAAATGAAACACATCCAATATAAGCTTCATAATTAGTCCAAAAATATATAAAATCTATAAGATAATCATTGATTTAACAAAACAAAGGAATTTTTAGAGAAAAATAAAAATAATAAATTCTCAGTGAAAGTTTTTTTTTTTTTTTTAACTGCCAACGCCACTGATTTTTTCATTGCTCAAAAATTTTTTCCAAGAAATGTTTACCTGATTACTTTTAATCCATGAAATGTTTTACATAATTATTTTTTATTTAAGTTCGCGTAATCTATTTTATATAGTTATCAAAAATTCCATGTGACACCCTTATCTAATCTAATATTTAAAATGACGGGTAAAGTCAGTTATCAATCGAAATTTTTTATCCACGATTAAGTCCAAGTGAGGGATATAATTCGTTAATGAAACGAAAACTTATATAGATTCAAAAGTTTTTCTGTGGAGAATACAAATAATAAATGAATTGCTGAATTTGCTATATTTTCATTGTAATTTTTATAAACTTAAAGAGTAGGTACCTAATATTTTTTCAATTAAATTACAATACTATTAGTTATTTTTTCTTTTATTTTAAGATAACTGAGAATACTACTAAAATTTTAGTCTATGTATATATATATATATATATATATATATACTTATATGAAAAAAAATCATTTGTTAAAATGTTTTGGTTTATAGCAGTATATGAAGTACAACTTCTTAAAAAATTGAAAACTTTGAACAGTTAATGTAACATTTCTACTAAAAAAGCGTTAAAATTCAAGAATATTTTATAAATATAAATTACATGAAAACATGAAAAGTTCGAGATTTTGTGCGGAGGTCTCGGTTCGAATGCCAATGACCATAGCTGCAAATCGATCTTTCATGTTTAATTTAGTTTTTTGTTTTATTTAACCGTTTTTTCGAATAATAGTTTGTAATAAAAGAAAAACATTTTGGCTTTATAAAATTTCAATCATCTAATTTAATCGGACATTTGTTGCATTTTAATTCAGGGAACTGTCGAGAAACTTAATTTTTATATATTTTATGTTTTATATGTAGTAATCGCGAAAAGTTTCCGTTTTCAGATTTCAACGGAAATATCCTTTTTGAAGATCCTTGAAACCGTTTTGATTAGTTTCGACGTGACATCTATTAATACGTATGTAAGTACGTATCTCACATAACTCAAAAATGATTTGTGCACCTCCCCTTTTTATTGTGATCGACTGAACCAAAACAACCCAAAATCCCAAAAAGTTTTGATTTTTACTTAATTGCAGTAATAAGCCCTCATTGAGAGCTTTTCATAGATATATCACAATAATAAGATATATTAATATATCATATAAGTGGTACTTATTTTCATTGGTTCCAGAATTATAGCCCAACGAAATTTTAATCAATAAAATATTTGGATCTTTTAAGGGAAAGGCACATCGATTCGAATCAGTCTTCATATCCTTTTCTTTTTTTTTTTAATGTTTCTTTTTTTTTAATTTACATATATTGATTTATTAATAATTATTAAACTCTAATTATAAAAAAAGTTTTACAATAAATAATAATTCAATAGTAAAAAAAAAATAAAAATATCAGAAGTTATCAGTGAAATAAAATTTTTATGCACTTTTCATTTTAAAAAAATGTGTATATGTAATTTAATAGTCGTACAAGGAAGTTATATGGTGCCTACAAAGATTATTTTCATCTATTTGAATACTGTAGTACAAGAAATAATGCTCTTTAATCTTTAAGCTCTTTAATACATTGAACAAATGTTATCGTCTCTAATAAAATTAAAAAAAATAAAAAATAAAAGAATACAGTCCGTTAATTCTCGAATCAAAATGAATTAACCGTACTCGTAAAAATGAACACACTGTACATTAAAATACACAAAAGTTATTTCAAGCTTTAATCATTCGATTACTTAAGACTGTTTTATAGAATAAAAAGCCTATATTTTATTTTTATTAAATCAAAATTAAGTAACATAAAATGATTTATTAATAATGAGAAAAACTATTTATTTTAATACAACATAGAAAAGTAGAATGGCGTATTACATGCAACTTTGTTGGAAGCGTGAATTGGAAATAATGGATTCACGTTTTGCAATTAGTGTTTGCAGCAACTGATTGTAATCAAGGGCTTGTCGACATCCACAATGCAACCGCCTCCCCGTCATCCCAC
This sequence comes from Zanna intricata, assembly GCA_010016005.3. NCBI lineage: Eukaryota > Metazoa > Arthropoda > Insecta > Hemiptera > Fulgoridae > Zanna > Zanna intricata. The sequence continues at coordinate 2,402 of JAAAKQ030476189.1, read as the reverse complement.
TTTTAGAGAGTCCATCCGTACCCTTGCATACCCAGTATAGTTGTACTCCTCTACTCACCCCAAAATCCTCCTCTTTTTACCCGTGCTTTCCTATACCACCACCCCTCACTACTGAAACGGTTACCGCTACCCGTTCTCTCATCATACTCTCGTATACAGAAATTTAGTAAGCAGCCATTCCCTCTCCCGGGACACACATATCGATTTAGCTGAATATTAATGGCGATATGGCTCTGTCTCACAACTACATATATACAACATAGTCAGCCACACAGTTTGCGGTTTCGAACATTATCCCCATATTAATTAGACTGTTATCGTATTGTCTACAATTGTATTTCTATATACAATATATATTAATAATTACAATCATTCGTACATCAAATCCTTTCATATTAATAAATAGATTATTATTTTAGGAATAATATATATATATATACATACATTGTGTATGTGTGAGTGTGAGTGTGAGTGTGTGTGTGTGTGTGTGTTTGTTATTAAATCATACTTATAAATAATATGATGGTTTAATCATTTAAAAAAGGATGTTAATTAAAATTAGTTTTCTGCCCCACTTTGTATGTTTGAATATTCGTTAGAATGGAATATTCTACTTTTGATTATGAAATTAATTACCTAAAGTTTATACTTAAAAATAGGATTATACAATAATTTGAGATATAAAACTGATTATTCCAGTTAATACACTTTTTAAGTCAACTGGTCGAAAAGTAAATGTGATCTTAATTATGTCCAATTCATTTATTAAAACGTATCGTGTATTTTTTTATTTTATTTTTTTTAATTTCATTATTTTCGAATATGTTAAGATATTGCCATTTATTATTTATATATATAAAATACTTACCTCGAAATTTTTAACACTAGTTTTTTACTTCCTTGTACGAAGTAAACAAAGAGTTTTATAATCGCGAAAAGTTTTGGTTTTCAGATTACAATCTCCATTATAATATTGGAAATACCCGTTTTGACCATCTCTGAATACATTTTGACTAGTTTCGGCGTAACACCTGTACATATGTATGTACATATCTAGCGTAACTCAAAAACGATTAGCCAAAGGATGCTGAATTTTGGATTTAAGACTGTTGTAGGACTATTATAGGCAAATAAAATTTTAATTAATGAAATATTTGGATATTACAGGGGGAAGGCACATCGTTTCGAATCAGATTTCATTTCCTTTTCTTTTAACTTTTTTTTTTTTTTTTTTTTTAATTTCAATATATTATTGATTTATTAATAAATTATTAACCGCAGTTAAAAAAAAATTTATGATAAATAATAATTCAATAATAACAATAAAAAAGAAAAGTATAAAAAAATATCAGAATTTATTAATGAAATAAAATTTTACGAACTTTCATACTTTAAAAAAAAATGTTAACATGAAATTTAATTGGCGTACAAGGAAGTCATGTAGTATCCACACTGATTTTTATTCTCCAACTAAACAGGATTCAAAGTGTTTTCAATGTGCTTAAGTATGTTTTACAGTGAATAATAAAAAAAAAATTATTAAATTTCCTTTGCATGTTTGAATTAATTGGCAGTTATATAATTTTACTTATTCAATAATATTATTCTGAGTATCTGAATGCAACTTTAATATTATTTATTTGAAATTTAAAGTGTTTTTCAAACTTCGTTTTTTTTTTTCGTAGTCACAGTCCAAAATGAGAGTACCATCTATATGAACGAAAAACGTAAAGGCTTTTGTTCAGAAAAAAAAAATTAGCCAGATTTCTCCTGATGTTATCACAGTACAGAATTTCTTTGAGCGATAAATCAAAATCAAATTAAAATTTATAAAACCTACACAATTATTATTATTTATTAGAATTAGTCGATTTGTTAAAATAAGGTTTTATACTATACCTTTGATGATACGTTTTGACAAAGATGACTAATTTACTATGTGCCCAACCATGATGAAATGTTAATTTCAAGAAAATTAATTAGAGTAATATCATATGTTTTTAAGGGTTAAACTGTAATAGATTGATAAAAATTAAAGAGAAATTCTTTGAAGGGAATGAAGAGATCATTTTTAATGTTAAACAGTATTCATTACCATTTCTATCAGTAGATATGTAAAAAAAAATACACATAAAGCACTACACAAGTAGAACTGATAAAAAAAATATATCGACTAAATATAAGATTATAATTATCATAAAAGTTAAACTAGAGGCAACTAATCTCCGAACTACCCACCGGGCTGATCTAGTGATTAACGCGAATCGCAAATCAGATGATTTCGAAGTCGAGAGTTCTAAGGTTCAAATTCTAGTAAAGGTAGTTATTTTTATACGGATTTGAATACTAGAGCGTGGATACCGGTGTTCTTTGGTGGTTGGGGTTCAATTAACCACACTTCT
>JAAAKQ030476178.1:0-10033 GCA_010016005.3 Zanna intricata | reverse complement strand
GCAGTTTAAAAATAACTCAAAATGATTGGGAACAGATTTTTAATCCATACTGGGATGAGGAAAACTCTAATGACTTGTTAGTTTATGCATAGAAAGCTACCTACTGCTCGTTCAAGGAAAGTAGATGGTAGTAAGTCAAAAGAAAATACATTTTACCATTTTAAAATAAGCAATAACAAAGTAATGGTGTGTAAAGTAATATTTTTGAATACTTTGGCAAATTTCAAACATTGTTATCACTATTGTTAAAAACATCCCCAAGGGAGTTAGTCAAATCAGTGATGAGTTTAAATATATTCCAAGTAATAATATTCTGGAGGAGGTAGTTGAACATATGGTCAATCACATTTCATCTCTTCCAGCATATGAGAGCCACTACACCAGAGAGAGGTCTGGTAAAAATAACTGGGACCAGAACTTACAATTGCTAAAATGTACAAATTGTTCTTGGAATTTTGTTCTGAACAAAACGTACCGTGCTAATTTATAGCATCTAAATTGACTTATAGTCATGAAATTAGAACTAGGTTCAAGTTATCTTTCAAAGCAGCTGAGACAGATAGTTTGATACATTCTCAGCTTACATGAAAGGCAATTTGAGTAATTCAGAAAAAAATTAAATTTGAAGAACACGATTTACATCACAGAATCAAAACTGAGGTTGGACTTAAAAAGAGAGGATGCAACACATTCTAAAATAATTCTAAACATAAGATACTCACCTGTGATCTTCAGAAGTGTCTTCTGACACCATTATTAATGTAGATTAATTTCTACAAACGAAAACTCTGAATTCTACAGCATATGATTCTTTAGTTGAATCTTCTACAGTATTATGTGGAAAGAGACGGAAGGAAATGGGGCAGGGTAATGATACTGCATTATGTATATTAAAATGGGTAGACTTTTTCATTCCATGCTCATCAGTTGAAGATATACCATATATTTTGAAAACTATTATGGGCAGAATAAGAATTTAGCTGTAGTGATAAGTTTTTTAAAATTTTAAGTAAACATCCACAAATTAAAAATCTTTACTTAAGGGACATATCTACATGGAAGCCGACACTCTGCATGGTATTATTAAAAGATATAAGAGAAACTATGGCGATTTCAACACCATGGGATTGAGAGCAGTTTATACAGATATGTTGCAGTTCATTTCCAGTACTTAATATGACACTTTCAGATTTTAAGAACTTCAAATCTCTTTACAAATGGATGCACCTCTTGTATACAGAAAGATTAATGAAAATAAACAATCAGTATTATTTTCATATTGTGTTCATTTGCAAGTTTGGAAGGAAGACACTGCTATTTTGTATTTTAAAACATCATTCAATGAAAGAAATTTCACAAAATTAAATCTCAGGAGAAAACAAAGAAAAAAAATTGAATTATCATCCACTTTAGAAAACCTGTTTCTACCAATAAGTAAAATGATATTATGTCAATGTTACCTTTTCTGCCATCAGAACATCATACATTCTATAGAAACCTGAATCATGAAAAGAGGAGTAGCAACAACCCTAATGAAGATGAAGAAGCTGGGAAGTCTTATAATTTTTTTAATTATTTTGTTTGCTGTTTCAATTTCTACAGTAGGTTACAATGACATAATACGGCTGGTTATAGAATCTTAACAGTAGTTTGTTATTTTTTTTTATTTATTGTTGTTAACAGTAAGTTTTTACTGAAAGGCCATACAATAGTTTTATTATTCTTCTTTACATTTTATGTTTGCTTGGTAATTTCCTAAAACTCTGCTATCATGTAGGTCTGTTATCTCTTAGGTTTTGTATGACTAATATATTGTTTCATTTTATATACTCTTAAACGTCAGATAAATAAATATTCTAAAATATTATAACTGCTGCATTTTTATTTTTCCTGGAGATAGTATCGAGAATCACAAAAGATTAGAAACCTTTCCTTAGAAACATAAAACACTATATCTAATTTTTTAATTAAACAAAAGAGTTGAGGTAAACAATTGTTTACTATGTTAAAATTTAGCAGTGTAATAATTTAAAAACATAATCATAGTGGTGGAAAAAATTAATTGAGAATGCAACCATGGAAAGAAGAAATAAACAAATCTTAATCGCTGTCCTGAAAAATTTCATATATCTTATGCCTCCCAGGAACAGATATATTTATAAAAAAGAGAATCTTTTTTCAAATTTTGCCCTTGTGGTAATACTGTAGGCAGAGAAACATCTTTTTTAATTTTTTTTGGTGAAACAAATTTCTTTATTATAAAAAAAAATTCACAAGATTTTTATTTTTTCTGTGTAATTATTAACTTCTATAGTTTTAAGTGATATTTTCTATTCTAAAGGTAGTAGTAGAGTTTTCCAAATCTTTCTAACTTTTCTACAAGGGTATGGATAAATTAAACAAAGTGGCAAATTAAAAATTACGTTACAAAATTGCTCTTACCTAGGGTTTTTTTTTAAATTTACATCAAACACTAATAATACAGTTAGCTGTAGAGACCAGTAATTATTGTGAAAATTTAAGCAATCCTTTAGTGTATAATGCCCACTGTAGAGCTCATAAACAATTGTTTTAAAAAATGTAATTTTATTTTCAAAGTTGTTTTTTGAAGTCTTTATGCTCCATAAGGGAGGAATGAGCCAATATGTACACAGGACTTTGAATGAAGCATCCTCTTCAAACTGTATGTCTCGGACAGTGAATCGACCAACATCAATCTTGCTCTGGGGCTATGAGCATGCGCACATAACATTTCATGTTATGGAAGATATCATACTTAATTAACAACATAGGATGATGAAAACCTTTTTACTATAAATTAACTATGTTGTTTCATAAAAAAGCTTTTGATATAAAAGAGAGTAGCATAATTTCTAGTATGAAAATGGTGTTTAAATAAAACCATGAGCAGAAAATAGCCATAACTTGATCCCCATTGAGAATGTGTAGAGTATGTGATAACTAAACTGAAAATAAGCAACAGTAACTTCCAAGAATTACCTAACCATTTCATTCAAATTTATGCAGTAGTGTGATGAGATTATAAAATAACTGGAATCATAAAATGTTATGCTGAAGCAGGTAATAAAGTAATGGAAATTTAAAATAAATACAAGCATTAACAAAAAAGATCTTTTAGTAATATGTTCCCTTCTTTTTCGACCTTTAATCTAATAACTTTTAAAGATTTACATATGATCTGATTGACTTTGGTTTTCAGGTATTGATCTGCCAATTATAGAAAAACAGTATGAAATATCTAACATTTTTTTCAAAAATTTGATTTTATTTGTGTTAGTGCTGGTAATAATTACAGTATTAATGATGGGAATAAAAATGAAGAAAATTTGGCTGAGTACAAGTAAGCTTTCCCTAACTAAACATACAACAGATGCGTTTTATGATCATAATTATATAGCTGTAACAAATGATTAGTGAAAAGGTAGGTAAATAAAATTTTCAGGTATTTTCTGCATATAGTGAAAAAGGTATAGTATTCTTACTTTACCTTTTTCACTAAATATGAGTGATGATATTGGCTCATCAAAAATCATATTGGCTGATAATGATGAGTCTGCTGCTTGAAAATTCACAGAAGAAATCTTTCAGTGGCACAATCAGTAAAAAAGGCATGTATGTAATTTGGAAAAATCTCCACCTTCAATATCTTATGTTAGATATAATTTGGCATGAAATGAGACTTAATGTACTTAACAAAAATTGAAAAAAAAAAAAAATTAAATTTATATACTTCAATAATTATAAATTTGTTTCCAGACATGCAGAACAGTATGAAAAGCTTCTTAAAATTAAGTCTAGTTTAAATGTATTCAGGTAATAATCAAATTACTAGTTTATTACTCAATAAAAAACTTTGTAAAACAAAGCCAACTACTTTGTTATAGAAAGAAATAGCTACAGATGAAACTACTGCAAGTGGAAGTTTGTTTTAAGTGAAGTAAGCAGGTATGCTTATTTTTTAAATAACACAAATGGGAATTAAAACCATTTTTCTTAAGTGAAGTTATGATTGAGCTTATGATTGTGAAAGAAACAGTAGTAAAAAAAACCCTTAGAAACACTTAGGCTTCTTGATGATGATTTAAGTATTTGCCAATTTAAGATGTTTTTGTTGTTGGATTCCTAAGAACCTCCATCAAATAATTTACTAGAACATTTATATTCCATTTGAAAAAAAAAAATATTTACAGAGTACTGTATATTTAAATGACTGTCAGTAAGAAATGTACTGTAAACAGAAATAGTGCTTATAGTTAGAAACTATAAGCAGGGAAATCTTGTAATCAGTGAAGTAACACAGTTAAAAGAATGATAATCTTTTGTAGTATGGAAAGACAACAATTGATGTCTGTAATAAAAGACAATGCAATGCTATGACAAAAAATGTAGAGATATAATAAAAAGAAATTTAACTGTCCGTTAAGTTGTAACTTAAGTGCAAAGTTCAAAATAAATCATATCTTAGGTAATTACAAAATAAAAATATACTAAAAAGTGGTTAATCTAAATCATGTACTTAATTTAGTTGGTAATGGCTAGTTACTTAACACAGTTTAAGAAGGTATAGGTGAATCAGGTATAACTGTGCAGAGTAGAGAGTAGTTTTTACATTGTAAATTATGCGAAAAATTAATGTGAAATGATCTCTGCAATAAAGAATTTTTAATTTTCTAAACAAAATGAAAGAGACCAGATTTCTCAACAATCCCTCATAAAAGAAGAAGAGATGACATCACAACTGGTCTGTTTGGAACGTGTACCAGTGTTGTATGCTAATAGGTTTGCCAGGAAATTTTTTTACTGAATATGAAAAATATAATTTATATTTTTATAATACTGCTTCATATTTATTGGGCTAATATAAAAATCAGTATTTTTATTTATTATAATTTTTAAAGCTCAATTATAAAATAAAAAATAAATAAATTACAAAATGTAGTACAAAATAAATTTATTTACAGGGTGTTCTACTTGGAGGCCCCCATCACTCAATAGTTTATACTAAATACATATTTTTGTTTAAATACATACAATGATGTGAGATTGATAAAATAATGTGGAAAATGTCGGTATGACTAGAGATGAAGTAAAATAACAAAAGTAGAGAAAAGAATTATATATAGATGAAGATGAAATTTACTAATGTAACAGTGAAAAAGCTTTGGCTACTCTTACTAGGGAAGTATACTTTCTTTTATCTGATTTATATTATGGATGAAAGGGGAAAGTTCAGGGTGATATCCTGCTTGGGCGACTTGTCTCAGAAAATGTGCTGATAAAAACACAAAATACATGCAATGATGTTTGTATTATTAGATTTTTTTTTACATCTCCTACAGTGATATTTCAATTTATAAATATTATAATTGGAGCAATAAATGTGATCAAAATTAGTTATGTCCACGGAAAAAAATGTTTGAAAAATTAACAGTGGCACTTATGATTGTTACACTATAGAACCCTTAATGTGTTTTGTACATGAATTGCAATGTTTAGTTCTAAGCAGAAAATATAGAACACAAACACAGAGTTCTCCTATAAGATACTCATTTAATCAAAAGCATAAGATTATCTTTGTCTCAACACACTACACATAAATATTTTTAAACATGACAATTAGTGTATTTATAAGTATAATGAAATATATATTTTTATCTCATAAAATTTGACAATAAACAATTAAAAATATTTATCATTGCTTCTGCTTTAGGTTATCATTTATTTACACATTATGTAGCAGCTACTAATAAAACTCCCATTCACGTTGTATCAATCCATATAAATATTATGTGAAAATTTTGATTAATTATTAATCTAATTTAGTAATGTAGTTCTGAGAACATGTAATAAATTGAAAGAAAAAAAAGAAGATATCTGCACATATGGCTTAGTATAACCTGTTTTGAAAATTTAAAACATTAAATTAATATCTATCTCAGTAAATATGCTATAATCTTCATGTTAGTCTATTTTTAAAATAGAATTGGTAGCATATAAAGTGTTATAATATAATAGATAGTTTTTTATGTGTAGTAGATAAGTTTTGAGTATCTGGTGGGATGCATGTTAGTGTTAAGAATTTTTTATAGAACAATAAAGGTAACACCCTGAATCAATAAAATGTAATAAATGTATTAAGGTGTAAATAACCAAATACGCATGCAGATTGAAAATCATTAAATTTCAACAGCAAAAGCACTATATACACTTGAGATAGGAGAGAGAAAATATGTACAATCACATAAAGAATAGAAAATATTTACAATTAAAAAAACAGACTATAAATTCAAGGGTCACCCTTGAATTTATATTCCTATTTTTTTTATTCACTATTTCAACCAATGACTGATATCAAGTTATATGAAATGCCATGTTATTGGAACTGTACTGTACTGTTATTGGAACTGGGTGTATAGAGGAAGTAATATTAACAGTGATCATTACCTGGTTGTTTTTGAGATAGAGTTATTGGAAAGGTGAAGGAGAAGATTAGAAATGAAAACAAATTTACCAGATAAGATCTTATTTGCTCCAGGAAGAAAGTGTTTATTTTATGTATTGACAAAGGTTGACACAACTGCTTGTAGAAATACCAACAATGGATGATGTAGATGAAGAATGGGAAAATTTAAGGAATGCAGTGAGGAAGATAGCCTATGAAAAAGTAGGGAAAACCAAAAAATCTAGACGCAGGAAGGGTGTGATGAAGAAATGGGATGACAAGATACAAAAAGCAATAAGAGATAAAAGGAAGGCATATAAAGCTATGATACAGAACACAGGAACAAAAAATAATTAAAAGGAATTATGCTAAAATCATAATGAGAAGAGCTCATTAGAAAACATGGGACAGGTTTATATTTATGGTGGAAAAGGATGTTCAAGGCAGATAAACAATTGGCTATAAACTCATGAAACGTCTAAATAACTCAGAGAAGATATAGTGACACTAGATATTATAGGTAAGGAAGAATGGATAGAACATTATAAAGATTTGTGGTATGAGGGATCTATAATAGAAAACTCAGAACCAACTGAAAAAAGATTTGACACTGATTTAATAGAAATGGAAGAATTGGAAAATGCCTTGAAAACAACAAAAAACAGAAAGGCAGTAGGAGTAGATGGTATTAACTATGAGCTCTTGCCGGCCTCCGTGGCACGAGTGGTAGCGTCTCAGCCTTTCATCTGGAGGACCAGGGTTCACATCCAGGTCAGGCATGGCATTTTTCACATATGCTACAATTCATAAAAAAAAAAAAAAATTTGAGCTCTTGAAGCATGGAGGCACATTATTTAAGCTGCGCCTCTTACATTTACTTAATATGTGTTGGATGAGTTCAAAAATCCCTAAGGAGTGGAAGCTAGCCAAAGTGATAATATCACTTTTTAAGAGAGGAGATAAAAGTTTGGTGAAGAATTACAGAGAGATAAGTTTATTATGCACCTGCTATAAGTTATATAGCAGTATTGTCAATCATGGACTGCTAAATATTTCGGAGGTAGTTTTAATAGAAGACCAGGTTTTCGGAGAGGCTGGTCATGGTGGTTGGACGTGTTTTTCTCTTCAACAGATCATTGCAGAAAGAGTAGAGTTTAATTTGGAGATACATCTCTGTTTTGTAGACTATGAGAAGGCCTTGATAGGGTACTCAAAGAAAAATTATGGTGCATCATGATAAAAAGAGGGATCCAAAACAATGTGATAAAAGTATGTATGCAAAGACATCAGTAGTAATTGACTGTGACAGGAGGATTGAGGAGGTAGTGATAAATAAAGGTGTATGGCAGGGTAGTCCTGTTTTTCTTTTACTGTTCAATATATATATAAGTAGATGAAATGTGTAGAGAATGGAAGAGTGCAATATGCCAAAGGATACAAATAAACCCTGATGTATCCATTAATAACATCTTATTTGCAGATGATCAGCTAATCCTTTAAGTAATGGTAGATAATTTGTAGAGGGTTATTGTGATCTGTATGGTTAAGCTCTCAATATAATATGAAAATATCTCAAAAACAAAAATCATGGCATTTTTGGAAAGTTTCCTGTTAGATAAAAAATCAAAATTACAAGAACGATAGAGATTGTAATAAGAAGATCTCTAGATTTCAAGACATTAGTGGAACAATAAGGAGAAGACCACACAGGAAGATGCTGAATGAGATTCAACTGAAGTTTTAGCAGGTGATGGTTGTTCCTACTCTGTTGTATGGCTCTGAGGGTTGGGTCATATCAAAGTGTGACAGCTTAGTAAAAAATTCAGGTAGCAGAAATGAGATACCTACGTTTGGAAAAGGGGTGGGTGCACTAAACAAGATCGTTTCAGGAACAAGAATATCAGAAGAGAGTTAAATGTTCTATCCTTGTATGACACAATAGTAGAGAACAGGGAGAGGTGGAAGGACCATGTCAACAGCATGGTAGACGAAAGGTTCTCCAAGGAAATAATGCACTATCAACTGAAGGGCAAAATAAGTGTGAGACGATTAAGAAATTCCAGTTAAGAACTCTTTGTAACTGAAACATCCTCCATCACCTATATCGTGATGGAAGATGAATTTTTATTCATAAACAGAAAAGGGAATATCAAGGAGATCAAAAAAGGAAAAAAAAAATACTACAGAAAATTTCAGGAACATGGAATAAGGGAAAGAAGGAAAGTGGTGACTACAGAGCAATGAGGAACTCTACATGAAAATGGGTAGTTTCACAATGATGACAAGTAAATGAAGGGCTAAATTTTATGGATACCTAAATAGGATGGCGCTCTTTATGAATCATGAGACCTTGTTGATGGTGAGGGGGCTTGAGTGTTCAGTGATACAGAGTAGCTGGACCAAAGGTGCAATCATATCAAACAGGTACCTGTTGAGGGCCCCACACTAAGAAATGATTCCTGAAAGAGGGCAGCAGCTCTTTCATTAGTTGTTATGGGTGTAGGTCAGGAGGACTTAAATGGCCATATCAACATCACTTAATCTTTTGTGTAGTGTGCAGCTAAAGGAATGAAACACTACAGCTGGTTTTTCCCCCAAGAAAATTAATGTCTACATGCTTGCAAATGCCTGTGATGATGATGATGAGGTAGAATGTATATAATAAAGAAATTGATGAAGCAATTAAACAAATAAAAGGAAATATTGTGAATGAATACAGGCTGGGCAAAATGAATGAAATAAGGGAACAACTTACTGTGTTTTGCACGAAGTATATTTTAGTAATTGCTAACACCCAGTTTAAATATCACAACAGAAGAATATGAAAAAAGCTGAGTGATACTGCAAGTTATTAAATAGCTTATATTATTGGTTAAGCAAAGATTTAGATAATGATAATGAAATGTAGATTGGGGTTTAAAAAGCTGCAGAAAAGTTGTCAGGTAAATTAGTGAAATTTAGAGAAGCTTGAGGAAGAGGAAGTACAGATTTTTAAGGACATTGCAAGCAGCCTGAGCAGAAAAGATAAGGTAGAAAATATAAAGAATGGGAGAAACAAACAAACTTAGATCAAAGATCTAACAGAAACTGGATCAGAAAGAACCGACAGAAAAACTGATAAGAAGGTATACTGCAGCTGATGGATGAAAGTAGAAAATAAAATAATGCTAGTGATGAAGAATATAAAAGGAAAAGAATATTATAAACAGAAAGTGTAAATTAACAAAAGAAAAGGAATGTGAAGAAAATGAATTAAAAACTGGTGTTATAGAGGAAGTCGAAGAGGATGAAAAGGGAGATACAATACTGAGATCTGAATTTAATACAGCATTAAAAAATTTGAATGGCAGAAAGGCTCTTGGGATAGATGGGATACCTGCAGAAATAATGTGCAGTGCAGGTGAAGAAGTGATAGATAGATAATAGAAACTAGTGTGTAATATTTATGAAATAGGGGAAGTTCTGTCAGACTTCAAAAAGAGTGTTATTGTCATCATATCAAAGAAAGTAGAGCAAATAAATGTGGTGAATACATCCCAACCCCCGTAGGGGAAGACACCCACCAAATGA
>JAAAKQ030476156.1:188-19456 GCA_010016005.3 Zanna intricata | reverse complement strand
GCTAAAAAGTTGTTTTATATCTGTTCTGGGGTGGATTAAGTTGAATTACATGTATGTAAATATATATATATATATATGTAAAATTAGTTTGGCAAGTGGTGGCATTTGAGCTCTGCGCAAACTCGTGTTTTCTCAATCCAGTAATGGAGTGAGTTTTGGTCTGCAGTCAGTAATGTAGAGAGCAAACCTTCATTTACAATGTTAGAGAAACTGCTTCATAATTTTGCCTTTGCCAAAGTTCCCATGTCCCTAATATATATTACATATTTTATGCATCAGTAGCTAATCATCATTCTACTTCAGTAAAATTGAAGCATATCTTTGATCTTGTTTTAACTGTTTTGTTTTAGTTTTATTTAGTTGTTTGATCATGGATGGTGACATTAATTCATGATTTTTTTTTTCTATTTCTAAGAATAATTACCTTAAGCCCAGTGGTTTATATAATTTTCTCAGCATGTACAATTTGGGTTTGAACTTTTCATGTGAAAACAGTATCTTGTTTTTAGTGGACCAGTTGATCATGTTGGTTTTTTTTTTTATTCTAACTCGGGAGGGCTGGATTTATTTGAAAATAGTGATATAGTGTGTTGCTCATGACTATTATTCTCTGTGACAGATTTGGTAGCAGTTGAGACAACCAATTTTTGAAAATTATTAAAATTCGTATCATCATGGTAATGACGATTTTTTGATTAGGCCTAAATATTAGGAGAGCGTTTTTGATAAAACCATTTTCTTCTCCCGCATTAACTATTATTGCTCAACTTCCTTCAGTATTGGGTGCTTTCACCCCTTCTGAAGAACCATTACTCATGCTTGTCCCTTTGTGTGGAAAGAATGTATATAATTGGACAATTTTTTTTTTCTCTACTGCACTATGGAGCACAGATAATGCAATATTTTATCTTTTATATCATCATTCTTGATCAAAATTTTGCTTTTGTTTTCAGCCTTTTTTTTTAATAGAAGCAACAATTTTTCCTGACTATGTGAAGAGCCAAATATCCAGTTTTCAAGCAAGTATTGGCTTTTTTTATTAATGGCAAGCCGAGAGTGAAACTTAATCACCATTCTCTGAAAACCATTGTTAAAATTGTCCATGTCAGTTTTCACATCTTCCTTTGCTGTTTTTCCTCATTTATACTGAATTCTCTTCTATTAGTTTCATGTTCTTGCTGCTTTAAAATGCACTAAGGGATCTAATGAATACACCAATCACTTTAGAAACATGAGTCAAAGGTGCGGACAAAGGTCAAATTATATAAGTATTAAATCCAGTTATTGGTTTTCAAAAAAGAACATAAACACAATGTTTTACACTCTTTTTGTCTTCATTCATTTGACTGGTTTGATACAGCTCTCAAGATTCCCTATCTAGTGTCAGTCGTTTCATTTTGGTATACCTCCTACATCCTACAGCCCTAACAATTTTTTTTACATATTCCAACTGTTGTCTGCCTGCCTGCACAATTTTTCCCATCTACCTGTCCCTCCAATATCAAAGCGACTATTCCAGGGTGCCTTAATACGTGACTTATAAGTCTGTCGCTTCTTTTAACTATATTTCTCCAAATGCTTCTTTTTTCATCAATTTGCCGCGAAACCTCTTCATTTGTAACTTTATCCACCCATCTGATTTTTAACATTCTCCTGTAAACCACATTTCAAAAGCTTCTAATCTTTTCTTCTCAGGTACTCCGATTGTCCAAGTTTCACTTCTGTATAAAGCTACGCCCCAAACATATACTTTCAGAAATGTTTTCCTGATGTTTAAATTAATCTTTGATGTAAGCAAATTATATTTATGACTTAAGCTCATCTTCGCTTGTGCTATTTGGCATTTATATCACTTCTGCCTCGTCCATCTTTAGTAATTCTACTTCCCAAATAACAAACTTCTTCTATCTCAGTAATCTTTTCTCTTATTTTTATATTCAGTGGCACATCTACATTATTTCTACTACATTTCATTAATTTCGTTTTGTTCTTGTTTATTTCCATGCAGTAGTTCTTGTGTAGAACTTCATCCATGCCATTCAAAGTTTCTCCTAAATCTTTTTTACTTTCTGCTAAAATATCGTCAGCAAATCCTAGCATCTTTACAGTGCAATGTAAATTGCACTGTTACTCCGGAGCTAAATTGTTCTTTAACTTCATTAACTGCTAGTTCTATGTAAAGATTAAAAAGTAATGGGGATAGGGAACATCCTTGTCAAACTCCCTTTTTTATTATCGCTTCTTTTATATGTTCAATTATTACTGTTGCAGTTTGGTTCTTGTCAATGTTAGCAATTCTTCTATCTCTATACTTGAACCCTACATTTTTTAAAATGAACATTTTATTCCAGTCTACATTATCAATTGCCTTTTCTAAAAAATAAATGCCAAATACTACGTCGGTTTGCTTTTCTTTAGTCTTCCTTCTACTATTAATCTGAGTACTAAAATTGCTTCTCTTGTTCCTATACTTTTCTGAAACCAAATTGGTCTTCTTCTAGCACTTTTTCCACTCTCCTCTCAATTCTTCTGTATAGAATCCTAGTTAAGATTTTTGACCCATGAGTAATTAAGCTAATTGTTCTGTATTCTTCACATTTATCTGGTCCTGCTTTCTTTGGAATCATGACAATAACACTCTTTTTGAAGTCTGATGGAACTTTTCCTTTTTCATAAATATTACATACTAGTTTGTATAATCTATAGCTTCTTCGCCCGCACTGCGCAGTAATTCTGCTGGTATCCTATCTAACCCAGGAGCCTTTCTGCCATTCAGATCATTTAACGCTCTATTATTGTATCTCCCTTTTCATCCTCTTCTACTTCCTCTTCATCCTTGATAACACTAGTTTTTTGTTCAGTTCCTCCATATAAACTCAATATATTTCACCCACCTATTGACCTTTTCCCTTCGTATTATAAATCTGTATTCCATCTTTATTAAACATATAAATGTACACTTTAAACATATAAATGTACGTATTTAATTTATGTACCACAAAATTCTCCTTTATTTTCCTGTATGCTCCGTCTTATTAAGTCGTCGACTTAGGTTTTAATTTTATTCTTATGACAATGACTTATTGCTAAGCTGTTTGAAATACTCTGCTCTCATCCCTTTCTTTTTGTTCATCATAAAACCTATTCCTGCTTGTCCTTTATTTGCTACTGAGTTAATTATTCTAAAATCACCTGACCAAAAGTCGTTTTCATCTTCCCATCGAACCTCGCTAATTCCTATTGCATCTAAATTTAACATATCTATTTCCCTCTTTAAATTTTCTAACCTACCAATCTGTTTTAGACTTGTAACATTCCACGCTTCGACTTGTAGATGTTATTTTTTAATTCTCTGGTGTCCCCTTATTTAGTAGTCCCCACCCAGAGATCCGAACAGGGGATTAGTTTACCTCCGGAAATTTTTTCTAGGAAGGCGCCTCCATCTTTGGTTTTGAAAATGCAGAGAACCACATTTTCTTTTCTTACAGCTGTAGTTTTCCATTGCTTGAAAAAAATTAAGTAAAATAAATGTTGTCTTATTTAATCTATATATTTCTGTACTTCATGGGGGGGGGGGGAAATATATATATATATATTTGATCCATCTAAGCACAGAAAAATAAATTAAAGCTTATTTTATCCTATTTACAAAAGTGTTTTCGCAAATTTATTACATCCTCATTTATAATCCATCTTTTTTTTTTACTGTTCACTTCAAATTACATCTGTAAATAACAATAAAAAATTTTATATAACATACAATAAAAAATTTTTTAAAAGCTTTCTTTTTCTTTTTTATTATAAATTTCAAAAATCAATTTATAGTTAAAAATTAAAATTAAAAATTACATATATAAAAATGACAATTGATAAAAAAATTTAAAATAAAAAATAAGAAGTTATTTTATTTTAATTTTGAATTTTTTGTTTGAAATTTTAACCTTAAATTATTGATTTTTAGAATTTATACTTAAAAAAAAGTATATTTTAACAAATTTTTTATTGTACTTTATATAAAAAAATGTATTATTCTTGCTATTATTTATGTGTAATATATAATTTGAGATCAACAATTTAAAAAACGGATACAACTGAGGATGCAAGAAATTTGTGTCATTCAACTTAATTTATTTTCCTGTACTTAGATGGATCAAGTTATTTATATAATATATACTAGTACAGAGGAATATGGATCTTAAAAAAATTGACTTGACAAAAAAAAAAATTAATTTAAATCAAACTTCTTACAGTCCATGTTTCCTCTGTAAGCAAAATTAATAGTTCTGTAGGTTTGTATCAGCCACTCCACAAAGTACAGAATAAAAGAATCATTCTTTACTTTTACATTTTTTATTGACATCAAAACGTTTTCAGGCCTAAGCTGATCTTCAGTAGTGTATTTTTTTTTTAAATTCTTCCTTATTTACATATTAAAAAAGAAATAATATTGATTAAAATGTAAACATTTTTTGAACAAATATATATATATATAAAACACACACACACTTCATAAATACTATATAAACATAATGAAGTATCTATTGATGATTGTATGTCATAAAAATGAACTATTGTGTGAAAATATGTATTTAAGTTTTTGTGGGGAGGTAATTAATTTTAAATATTGTATCTGGTATTTAACAAAATGATGCTTATATTTTTTTGTGATGAGGTTTGTAGTTATTGTTTGTGTTAGGCTTCAAAGTTTTGTAATGTAAAATTACAATTACAATTATTGTGTTTTGTATATACTGTAGTGTATAAACATTAATCAATTGATAAACAAAAAACTGAGCAGACTAAATTTGCCCTTTATAAAATTTAAGTTTGATTGTATACAATATCTAATCAGAGATAAAAGATTCTGTATTAATGCCCTTTAAAAATAAGTAATTTTATAGACATTTTAAGAGAGTAGTCTTGTATTTACATACAGTTGAGGATTTCATTGCAAGATGTAAAAATTATAAGCATATAAGACAGTAGGTCTATTTTATAAAACATTAAGCATTTCAACAACTACTGAGTATGCAGGATAGATGTATAAATACAAATCTAACATGTATATATATGTATTATATATATACACACACATACACAAATATGGAGTGTTATTGACTTTGTAAAAATTCTACCAATTAACTTCACTTTCTCTTGGCAGAAAAAAAATTGTTCAGTTTTAATGTTTGTTTAAATGGTTAGTTAATGAAAGTCTGTATAAAATATTTAAAAAATTATTTTAAACATAACTTTGTTGATGTTGACAATAATTTTGTTATAATCTTGACAATTTTCTTATTATTTTTATTTCTTTTCCTTGATAATGGCATTTACTGCCCTGGTTATTAGCCACAAAATAACTTAAAACAACTTTTACTGCCACCCCCTTGTGGATGTACTTTACCCAGGTGGTGTCAGTTTTTTTGTGATATTTATTTTTATGTATCCCTATATTTTTTATGTATATTTTATGTATCCCATTATTGCTAATTGTAAATCATCCTCAGTTTCTTACGCAAATATAGTAAATCCAACATCCATAGCATATACCAAGCCAAGCAGATAGTGCAACTCCGTGCTGTGTGCCATTTCAGTACCATATACAGAGGGCCAGCCGACATTGTTAACTGCATTATGTTATCATTATAATATTGTGTGAACAAAATGTAAATCAGGCACATACATACAACATTTTGTGTGAATTGGGGTGTATGCTACTTGGACACACACACCTCCATACAAGTGAAATTATAAATCGCACATACAATTAAGCTGAATAATAATATTTTTATCATGATGTACAGTTAAGTTTCTATTAATAGTTATTATAATTACATACTTAATTTTAACTCAAAACAAACTAATTGATAAGGTGATAAAAAATAAAATAATACCACTAAGTTTCTAAAAAAAGAATATTAAATTCTATATTCATACAGAAAATTTTAAAAACATAAAATATAAAACACCTTTACTTGCCTACTGATTACTACCACAATTAAATATTATGACATTAACATTAAGTGAAATTTCATCAGTTCTGATAGTTGTGATAAATTGCAAAACATTTATCCAGACATAACCCTGGTTTCAGAACATTACAGACAGTAAAACGTGCTATCACTTATCTTTTTGTTTACAATTCACCTTGCACCTTTTTTTGACATTCTATTTTTCTAATTTCATGGCGGTAAAGCTGGCAAGTGGGGAATTGACACACCTGAAAAAGAATTTGTCAGATGGGATCTCCCAGTAACTTTTCTATAATTATATTTCTAAATTCATAATGAGTAGATGTTTTGTTATGTTTTTTATATAGATTACATGAATTGAGTAGCACAAGTTGAAAAATATCTTCTTATACCAACTTAGCTTCATCAAACTCAGATTAAATCATAAGAACCTCTCTCTTATCTCTCCACTTCAAAACAGACATTCTTATTACTGAAGCTTTGCGCATTTCTCTGTTTTTTAACTTCTTACATCTTGTGGATGATATTTCCTTGAGAATTTAACATACCTGTACAAGAGGTACTTTTATCCCATAAATTTTATACCAATTCAATATTCATATAAAAATTATCTTTGTAAAGAGAATGTTCTAAATTGAGGACAGTGTAGGGGTAGGTTGACCATATCACAAAAGTTTTTCAACAACTTTTATGACATGGCCTGATCTGTTCAAGTCAGGGTTGTTTGATGATGTTTTTAATAAACTGTCTGAAAATTAACCTTACTCTCCACAAGACCACAGATCACATTCTCCTTATTTATTCTTTGTCAATTGGCCTGCAGAATTGCACATTAACATTTATACATATTCTCATTCATCCACTGAGGTGTGGTTTTGTACAGTCTCAGGTTGACTGTTCCTGTGGTGTGTAGTTAACTGAAACTCAACCACAAAGGAACATGGGTATCCAAGATCTAGAATTCAAATCCATATAGAAGTAACTGCCATTATTAAAATTTGAGCCTTAGAACGCTTAACTATGAAATCAGCTGATTTGCAATCATGAGTTCACCTCTAGACCAATATGGATTGCTCACAAAGATTGTGAATCTGTTTTTTCACCTTACTGTAGATATGATTTTCAAATCTGAATGCTTTTCCAGTTCATATCAGTTGTATAGTTATGTTTTATGTTAGCATAGTTTAAATTTGCATTTTTTTTTTATTGATTTAGTAAAATAATTTATAAATGATTTTTTCTGATATTTTTTTTTCCTTTTTTTTTTTAGCAGTCCTGTTCCTCCACCTGTGATGTGGGCTCAAAGAACAAATTGTGTATTTATGACTATCTGTCTTGAGGATTGTAAAAATCCTGATATAAAATTAGAAAATGACAAAATATTTTTTAGAGGAGTTGGTGGAACAGAAAAGAAAAATCACGAATTTAATTTAACATTGTACAAAGAGATTGACCCAGAGGTAATTTTTTTTTTGTTAGTTCATAATAGTTTTTTCTTTTTTTTTTTGTAACTTACAGCTAATATTTATATGATAATATTTGTTAGTCAAAATACAAGTGAAATTAATATTCCCAAAAGCTTTAACCAAAATATGGTGATGAGAAGTTGTAAATTTTTAAACTTGAGTTCTTTAGCTTCAGCCGAATTTTTTTTTAAATTTTGAATTTAATTTTTTAGTTGAAATAAAGTATCAGAACTATAATTACTTTTTTTGTCTTTTCCTTCTTTTTATTTGATTTTTTAATTTGAGAAGTTTTTTTTTTGTAAATGATGTTTATGGTTATTTTAAATATTTATTTTTTGATTTTCTTTTTAATAATTATTTGATGTTTTTTAATTTATTTTTTAATTAAGTTTCCTTTATTTGGGTTAACAGTAGAAACAGGATTTTTAGCAGCATTAAAGAGAGTCAAAATAAATCAGATGACATAAAAACCAGCTTTTAGTATACCTAAAATACAGAAAAAAAAGTTGAGAATTTAACATACCTGTACAAGAGGTACTTTTATCCAATAAATCTTATACTAATTCAACATTCATATAAAAATTATCTTTGTAAAGAGAATGTCCTAAATTGGTCACAAAAGTTGGGACCAATTGAGGACAGTACGGGGGAGGGGGGTTGACCATGTCTGTTTTTTTCTGCAGAAGTATAGTCTAATATATGTTTGGCATATTTTAACTTAATTATCTGTTTATTTGAATTCATTGTTGACAAGAGTATGTAATAAAAGTTTTGCTTATTTACAGAGTTCTCATTATCATATTAAAAAATCATTATGCCAAACGCATCAAATTGCAAGCATAAAATTTAATCCAAGTGACATCTTCACTCTGCTACCTTGTCTAGCAGTATATTGAACATAATTTTACAGAGACAGATAGAGCAAGCAACTTTCCTAGGGTTTCATTTGTATGATTTTATACATAACACATCTGTAAGAAATATTGGAACAGAAACTCAAAGCATTATTTCTGTTATGAAATAATGTTCGAAAATAAGCATGTTCTTTAAAAAGAAATTCTGGCATAAAAAAATGTTAAAAGTTTTAGAAATGCGCTTTTAAATTTTTTTTCTGAGACCCAGTTTAAAAAAAATAGTTTATTGTATCAGTGTTTGCTAAAATGTAATATTTGCTCTGAAGCTGGTATTTTAAATACTGTACATAATGTAAATGTTTAAAGTACGTAAATGTTTAATGTAATGTTTATGAAGTACATAATGTAAAAAGTTGAACTGTTGGCAATAAATAGGATGGACATAGAATTGTTCTGCTGAGAAATAAGTTTGTCAAAACAATTCAAACAGAGAAAGTGTATTTTTTTTTTATTCCTTCAGATTTACTTTACACAGGAAAGAAAAAATCTTTAATTTTTTAAAATTCAATTACTTTTGTCTTGCAGTTATAAAATATGAATACTTCAGTTTTCTTATGTAGCAAGACTGTTGAATAACATTTTGGTAGGGTTAATCAGTCAAATGCATGAATCATTTTTGAGAATGTTAGTCTTTCTGTATTAATGTATCTTATTTTGTTCAAGCATAGGTACAAATTTGTTTTTTTATTAAGTCTCATTTGATGTGTATTCTTCTCTTCTCTGATGACTTTTGATTTTCCATTCCTCCTTCATCTTATACTCTTCAATGATCTGATTCATGTATTGTAATTTTTTTCTTCCTAAATTGTTTTTATTGTTAACTCTTTATTGTAAAACCAAAATCGCTAAACCTGGATGTTTTAATGTGTTCCTTTTATTACAATAATTCTCTCCATAATTTTCTTAAAGCTTCAATTCATACTCCATCAATCCAAATTTAACATTCTCCTGTAACACCACAATTGCAAAGCATCTACTTTTTTTTTTGCTGCCATAAACCACTTCTGTCATTTATATTATTATATTAATATTATTATATTTTGATTAATATTTCTGTCTAAATATTATATATTAAGTTTTTGACTTTCTAATCAAAGCTGTTTGATATCATTACAGTTTTAAGGCCAGTAATCCTTCTTGAAAGCTCTCCTGGCTTTTATATATGCTTTTGATATCTCCTTTAAAATGTCAAACGAGTAATCTTTACTGAAATAAGTTTTAGTCTTTCTAATCAAAGTTGTTTGATATCGCAGTTTTAAGGCCAGTAATCCTTGAAAGCTCTCCTGGCTTGTGTCTATGTATGCTTTTGATATCTCCCTTAAAATGGCGAACCTGTAATCTGTACTGCCTAAATAAACAAAACTTATGTAATGTGTACTATTCCAATATTTAACTTTCCTATTTTTTAAAATTTTGTTATCTTTGTTATAATCTTGCTTGCTTTTCAGTTTAAAACAATTTGATATATATTTTTTTCCTTATGTAATTTTTCCCCTAGCAAATGTTTCCATGCTACTCATTTCCTATTATTAACAAATTGATAATTTCAGCAAAGTTGAGATTTTATTTTTTCCCCCTTACATTTTCATAGTTATGAGGGAAAATAGTTGTTTTCATAGTTCCCTGGAAATTTATGTTCCATCCTTATCTTGCTTCTTTCTACACTTTCTTCCCTTTCCTCTCTTTTTACCTAAAAAACCACCTAAATTTTGTACAAATTATAATTTCTTTTTTAATAAATAATGCGTCTTTCTCTATTTCAGCCCTATTTTTTTTGTAAAAATTCTTAACACATACAATTAAAAAGAATAATAAATTATTTAAAATTATGCTCGTTTATTTAAGAAAAGAAAAAACTAACAACGCTTATTGTAAATAGTATTGTTTTGTATCATATTGTATTATAAATAGTATTGTATTGTATCATATTGTATATAATTAATATTAAAATGCAGCAAAATTCTCACTGTATTAAAACATGGTGCAAAGTAATTAAATTAGAAACAGTTGAATAAGTAATTTTACAAAATTCATGATTAATGAATTCAAAACATAATTGTTTAACAATTAGGATGTAGAATACAATAACTTAGTCACAATCACAATTATTATATAATGTATAATACGTGGATCAGATTACATCATAAATAATTTTAACCTTGTATTCTCAAAAAAAGAAGTTATTCATATTCTTATAAACATAGGAAAAAATTAAATTAATAAACAAGTCATTTAACTAGTTTTAAACTTATTCTGTTCATTTTGTTAGTATATGCAAATAAAGAACTTGTACATTATTTATAATCTTGTCTCTCTATGTACGAAACTGCTTCTTTTATTGATTTTTTTTTTAATAAACATGCCAATGTGCTTTATCCAAATGTTCTTTCCTCATTTATTTTCTACATCATACTTCTAGCATTTTGTCTTATTTATCAATAATACTAGAATTATCTTTACTAGAAGTAATGTCTTTTATAATCACACATGCTTCACACCCAATTTTCACTCTAAATTGAATTTTCACTCATCATCTTTATTGGATTTGATTTAGATTGTGTACTATTGTTTGTTTATACTTTTATACCATGCATTTATGTTAAGTACTATGATAAAAAATTTTTATAAGCTGTTTCTCTTGCAACCTTACAATTTCTTATAATGGAGCACTCTGGGAGTAACATCCTTAAACTTAAAAGGCCATTAAGAGTGAAATGTCGCTCAGTCAAGGAATATTTAACTTAAGTTAAACTGCAAAGAGTACAGTTTTTTGCATGCTGCTATTTATGGTTAATTCCACTTAGAATTTGTAATAAAATTAAATAAAGCACGCCTGGAAATTATAAACATAGCAGTAAATCTTGAATTTCTCCGAAAACTTTTGATATTTGTTTCAGTATTTTCTGCCTTAACTGTACAGGGCATATGTCTTATTCTAATTCATTTTTAAATTGAGATTAATTTAAAGAATAGAGAGTATTAAAGATGTTAAGGATTTTATTACACTCGGCTGTTGTTTGTAAATGTTATGTTATTAAATATAGTTATTCTATTTTAGAAATCAGTAAAGTTTGTGAGAGATAGAAACATAGAGCTATTTTTAAAGAAGAAGGAAGAAGGCCCATACTGGCCACAATTGACCAAAGAGAAAACAAAATTCCATTGGTTGAAGGTCGACTTTGATAAATGGAAGGATGAAGATGATAGTGAAGATGAATTTGCAAATGGACAGTCTGAAGACTTAGAAGAGGTAATATAATTGTTTATAATTAGATAAATTAAATATTATTCTCTTTTATTTTTTATTATTCATCTAAGTCTACAAAACTAATGGATTGTCAGAAAAGAATGTAAAAAGTATTTCTGTTGAAAGTAGAAAAGTACAATATATATTGCATGCATACATACACTTGTGTATATGCGGACACATGCTTGTTTGGTGAACAGGATACTTACATTTATTATATATCTGTCTTAATGATACTTAAATATTTTTTTTTGTTCAGTTTTAAAAATTTTTTATTTGTGATTTTTTAGTTTTATATTTTTTTTAGGGTCTATACTACATTCATTTCATTATCTAAAGAAATAAGTCATTTTGAAAACAAAATTTTTTTTTTAATGTAATAGTTGTGTCATCTGTATCTGTTACTGTCTGGTAACAGATTTAGTAGTGCTATCATTATTAGATGTTGCAAACCTTTCAGTTTGAATGTTGGCAACTATCTTATGCAACATTTCTTGCTATAAATCTTTGAAAGTTGTTAATGTCATTTTTCTTCCATTTCTTTGCAAGATATTCTAGGAATACTGTTATTTTAATTTTCTCTCGTATTTTTTTGATTGTATTATTATTTACCGCGTGGGCATGCTTTTGACTTTCCAAATTTCAAAATCTGTGCTTAAGACTAGGATTGTTCTAAGTACAGACTAATTATTTGACCTAAGTACTTAAAACTTTTCAATAAATCTGTGCGAGTTTTAAATCAATTCTAGTCAGTCTTAAATGTGCAATTAGATCTTTGCTGAGGCAGTGCAAGGATTGGTAGGTAGTTTTAAAAAAGTTGTGATGTTGAATATTGAGGAATACTGTTTATAACATCTGGAAATAAAAAATGCAAAATCAACATGAGTGCAACAAAGTGGTAGTTTCTTGCTACGTATCATGGTAAGTATTATTCCCTGAAGTTAATATTAGCATTGCAACACAACTTTAGGATTTTAGGTCTATTTTACTTTTAACATTCCATTCCAGGACTATTGCACATTTATATGGTTAATACTTTCTAAACTTTGATGAGTAATAACTTATTAATCTTAACATAATTATTTTATTAAAAACATTAGTGTAATGTTTCTTTAAGTAAAAACTTAAGTTTCTTTTATTTGGGATCTCCTATAATAGTTAAAATTGTGTGGCTACAACTACTAGATGTAAAAGCGTATTGTAATTATATCCTGTTTAATGTTTATGCTCTTGTTCATTTCTATTAAAAGAGAAATAATTTTGTGTATGATTAGTGGTACTGTTTACATTGTAGTCACAGTCTATTGGTGCTACTTTAGTATGTGATCATTGGCACAATAATCTGTACCATTGTGCAAGGTGCAACAGTCACAGTAACTAAGGAAATGTGATAATGTGCAACAGTCATATGACTAATATATAGCAAAATGAGAACTTGCAACAATAATGACTAATATATAATGAAACGAGATAACATAGATTAACAAAGCAAGAATCACCAGATTTGATTGTTATTCTTTTGCATTAGTGTTTTGTTAGATTTTGAACTTGTGTCCACAAAATTATTAAGAGAGTTCTGTAAAAACATTGTAGGTTATGAAGAAAAAGCTGTCGCTTTAACACAAGTAATTTGTTGGGATAATGCTGATGAATTGTCGCCACGTGTGAAATACTGGGGATGAGATGGTTAGCAGGGTGAAATGAGATTTTGGGGTGAATTCCATACTGTTTTCCATGGCCAGAAAAAAGAATCTATGTCAACCTACTCAGTCAGTGTACAATAACAGGGTGTTATTCCATTACACCTTCTTGAATAAGCATCTGAAATGCAACCTGAAGCTGCACCAAGTTTTGGAAATAGTCTTATTTATTATGGACATTTTCAGATCTACTGTTAACGACTTTTGAGTGGCAATGATTCCCTGATCATTGTTGTATAATATATGTCATGTGTATGCGTATACTGCATGCTTCACCCTTCTGTGATTGGTACTGTAGATCACCCAATCCAAATCGACAGAGTAAGGTTTGTAGGAAGGTGTTAATATAGCAAGGTTTGCATATTGAATTGTGACAAACCACTTGAATCAGAAAACTGTGATGCTGAAGTCACAACAGAAGAAATCTGTCGCAAGTAGGTGGACCCCGGGTCTCTGGCTTTAAGCAAGGAAGTGAATCTTTATTTTTGGGTGCAGCAATGAAATAAAAATATGCTGCTCCCCATCATGCAGTATGAGTGTGTCCCCTACCTTCATAATCTATTCAGATGAATAGCCATCCTACAATTATCTTACAGCGGTTGGCTTTAAACACTACACAGTAAATCATAGAGAGAATTTTGGGATCCATATGCAGGGCAATCTTTTGTTTGATGCAATTCTTGATTTGATTGAGTGATCTTGGTTTGATGTAAATATAAAAATGTTGGAAGAAATTCAAAGCATTGTGGAGAAGCACGTAGTCACATCTTGATGATGTTAACTGGAGAATTCTGCAGAAAAATGAAGTTATGTTTCTAGCCTTTCTACATGATGTTTGTTGTGATTTTCATAAATGGAGTTTCATTTTCTTGATAACCATCTATCTATGTGTTTGCAATAAAACTTACTTTTCAGTGGCTTTGTTATGTGATCAGTTAAGAGTGTGCAATATACTTGTATAATGGCTATGATTGTATTCTAGTCCTTATCTATTTATTTCACCAAGCATTGTAACTTGAAGTAATTTTTTTACAGTTAACTGCATATTAAAGTGTAAACTTGATTGTAAACTGTGTACTAAAATATCATCATTCATTGTTTATTTAGTCTGCGTTAAATAATATAAACATTCAAGCCCATTTATGTTCAAAGATAGAATAAAAGGAAGCTATAATTGATTATATTAACACTTACCACAGTATACAAGCTTCAGATAAATTTGATATTTTGCTGTATTATATATGTCTAAATAAGTGTTTACCAAAATTTTGTGTTTAATTTAATCGCAGCGAGTGAACATTTTACAACTACAATTTGTAATGCATTGGTCTTTTTAACTAATTATAGAATCTTTGATTTGTTGATATGTATAAAGCAGTAGCTAACTAACTATGGTTATGACAGCAGCTGTATCAATTTTATGTTATGTTACAGACTTCATTCATGAATTTTTTTTTTTTTTTTAATGTTTTTATTATCAATTTCTTATCTCGAAAGACTGCATTATTTGTGTATAATTTCTTAGGTGAACTGCTAAATTTCATTTTAATTTTTTTGCCAGTGTTATAAAATGTGAACATAAATTTAGTTATCACAAGCTAATATTTATAGCCATATTAGAAGCAGTATCGAATTATTACTCTTTGTGAGAAAAAACTTTTCTGGATGTTAACATCATTTTGGGTCAATCCATTTTAAGTGTCCCACTGGGGTTGTCTGACCAATTGAGAAAAAATTGAAACTTACCCATTTGTTTCCTACATGTCTCAGGACCTTAACTTTTTTTAAAATTATTTATTTAAACATTTTACCTGAGGCAGCCATTTTTGTTATGGTGTGCACACCTATTTTTGTAATTGTGTAAGGTTTCACAGAAAAACTCAACTAAAAAAACTTGGTCCAAGAGGAATGAAACGGAAAGCAATTTACTCATATTTCTCAAGGTAAAAGATTCGTCTATC
The DNA here is from genome assembly GCA_010016005.3 of Zanna intricata. Lineage (NCBI taxonomy): Eukaryota > Metazoa > Arthropoda > Insecta > Hemiptera > Fulgoridae > Zanna > Zanna intricata. The sequence continues at coordinate 4,196 of JAAAKQ030476156.1, read as the reverse complement.
TTTTATCCTATCTCTCTTTTATATTTAGCCCCTCTCCCCTATGTTATTGCTCTTCCCTTCTTTTATCCTGCATTGTTGAAGTTGATGTTTTCGGTATTTGTAAAATAGTTTTTTTTTTTTTAATTATTAAATAGGTTGTAATTTAATGGTAACTTAACCAATACCAACACCCTAATATTGATTCAAAAATGCTTGTAAAACTTATCCAAACTAAGCCTACATCTTTTTTTAAGAGTTAATTTTTAAAGGAGCCATACAATTCATTTCAGTTTATCCATTTCAATCCTTTTTTACCAGTACACAGCCTGCTATTATTGTCATCTTCAAATATAATATTAAGAAAAACTTATTTAATAAATACTTCCAAACAAACAAGATAATTTGAGACACTCATTAAAGATATGAACAGATCACTGACTAATGTCAGACTGACCGGTCTATAACTGCAAAGGTAAATGATTCAACAAGCATAAACATGAATTTTCCTGACGACAGGAAATTACGTCAAGCACCTGTTATATGACATGAACACTGCAGTTGAATAATTCAAACAAATCTATTTCTACTATAGTAATAAATACAGATATTAAAGTGAAAAGAAGACAAGAATCCCCCCTTGGAGTTATTTAGAGAGTCAAAATGGTGCATCTCTTTAACAGATTTTTCATGATTTTTGAGAGGTTATAACTATTAGTACAATACATTAGAAACTTTTTTATTTCTTCTCTAAACATGTACAAAAACGCTGTAAGTTGTGCACTCACCGGCCCCATCAGAGTTATTTGAAGCCAAAATTTTAATTTTTATGAAATTGGTTTCAAAAATTCATAAAAATTTAGGCACAAGTATATTACCATTAATATTATTTATGTAAAACTACTACTTACATATAATATACCACTACCCATATAACCCACTTCCTATTTAATATACTACTAATATCTACATATAAAAAAATAATTCAAACTGTGTATATCATCCCTGCCTCTTGAAAAAAATAACCAAAAGTGAAATTTAATGTTTTTCATGTTCAAATTTATTGATAATTTTCCCATAGAAAGAAGAGAGGTAGATAAATAAACCACTAGACCAATCTTTTACCTTGAAAAAGTATGAATAAATAGCTTTTTGTTTCATCCTTCCAGGACCAATAGTCTTTTAGTTGATTTTTTTCTGTAACCCTTACAGTCACAAAAATAGGTTTGTGCACCATAACAAAAAATAGTTGCCACAGTTAACTGCTTAAATAAAAAATTAAAACAAATTTTTTTCAGGTCCTGAGATATGTAGTTAATAAGTGGCAAGTTTGTTTTTCTAAATTGGTCAAGCCCACCCTCAGGTCACTTCAAATGGATTGATCCTTTTATAAAGTAGCACATTAGTTATAGTTATAATGTGTGTAATGTAAATATATATATATATTATAAGGAAATTGGGAACTTTGATATTTCATTGGGAACTCATGGTATTGTTTCCTAGCTTTGTTTTATGATTGCAACATTTCTAGTTCAATTTTTTATTTATTTTTTAATTAAGGGAAATAATCTTTTGTGGTTTTGGGCTACAAAAGATGTAAATTTGGAAACATTTAAAAATATTAATGTAATAAAAAAATATTCTAAAATTTAATTTCTTTATTGACAGATGATGCGATCAATGGGTGGATTAGGAGGTGGATCAGGAGATAAACCAAACTTAGACTACTTGGATGCTGAATCTGATTCGGATGATGATGATCCGCCTGAATTGGAGTGAATGTAGAACACCAAAAAGTCATATAAATTCATTTCTTTTTGAGACCACACGTTTCGGTCTGATGCAATCGAAAGACATTAATTTGTTTCGTGTTGTCTTGATGAATTAGGTTCGAACTTGTGTTTTTTGTATTATTGGCTAAGAAACGAACACTCCTACTTTAATATTAATAAATGATAATTAAGATAATTATAATGCGTTAAAAGCCCGAATTTTTTTTATGGCTATTATAATTGTAGAAATCCATTCCACTGTTAATTATTGCTTACCATACTTGTTAAAATTACCCATAATTAACTGGGTAAATCTTTTGTTTTCAGGTGCATTTTAAAATTCAATAGTTGACATTCAACTACATAAAATTGATCTTTTTTTTTTAATGATTGATTTATAATACAAATATATAAATAAATTTTGGTTGCTATTGTAAACTGTAACACTAATAATAATAATATTAATAATGAAACATTATAATTAAATATATATATATATATATATATATATTTATATACACACAAATGCAAGTTAACGAAACATGTAGAATAATATTAACTGCATGTAATTTAGATGTAATTCATTATATTGTAATTTACTTTCTTTTTTTTTTGTACTGAAATATATTATCGTGGCCTTTTTTCTATAACAAACTAGAAATGCAAGTTTTATTTATGTATTGATAAGTATGAAGATATTAATAAATCAGAAAAGGCCAGTGCCAATGATAAGAATTATTGTAGTTTATTTTTCTAAAGTTAATGGCATTTGGTTCATCACTAATTTTTATTATTACAGAATATGTCAATAATGCAACAGTTTTCCAATTACACACTATATTAATATGTTATAAGTATATGATTGTGAAAAAAGTGATTTAAGTTCTTTTGTTTTTTCAGGCTTTGTTAAATTGCAGATTTTAATATTATTAGCCTATATGCAGTTTATTTGTGTGATAATATATAATTTATTTTATTTTTTAGTTTTTTATTATTACTTTATCATTTAATAGTTAACAGATGTAAATTTGAATATAATGTTTCATAGTTTTCATGAAAATGATTTTTTTTTTTTTTAATTTATGTCCTTAATTACACATTATATTTAAAATAATAGAAAAAGGAATAAAATATATAGCTTTTAAAGGGTGGAAAGAAATCTATGCTTTTCAAAGAATTATTTTTAGTTATTAAATATAAGATGTTAGTAACAAAGTACGTGAAGAATCCAAGCTGATACCTTGGGTAAAAAAAAAAAATAAAAAGATCTACTTTACACATGTTGCAGGGGTTCATTCTCTACAAAAATAATTGCAAAAAACTTTGATTATAATACAATATCCAAATGTTGGGTTTTTGTTGTTGTAGTATTCCGTCCAGGATCTGATAAAATATGGAGCTCATGATAATTCTTTCACTTTGAGAGGAAAACCCTATAATTCTGTGGGATAGAAATATTGCTGGTGGTTTTTAATTTAAAACCACATTTTAAGTAATGTAACCGCATTTTAAGTATAGTAACCGCATTTTAAGTAATGCACTGTGACTAATTGATGTCCAGGTTTGGTGTTTTCATGTTAGGTGTTTTTTGTGTAAATAATATATTCGTTCATGTTAGGTGTTTTTTGTATAAATAATATATTCGTATTACCAAATGTATTATTTTAATTCCACAGGCTAATCAGTGCTGGTTGTGTATAAGTAGTTCTGGTGAAATTTCTGAAAATTTCAGGCTATGTACACATGTTTTGAAGGTATTAATTATTGGTTAATCATTTATCTTTTCCATTCGGTAAATAACAAACCAAATTGAACTAAAACATGAGGTACTATTTCGATCCAAGTTCCATGTAGAAATTTCAGAGCAAAGTAACTACAAAAAGTTGGTTTAACCATGTCATTAATCTGTTAATTCCAGTAGTGGCCTATTGAAAGGATAAAACAATAAGCATTTTGTCATGGAGAAGGTGATGCGACACTTCAGAAGAGCAGACGCCGAACTATTTTTTTAAATTTGAAAAGCTATGCATAAAATTGCAAGTTTTTGTAGCACCTAGGTTTTGTAGTTTTGAAATTGTTAAGGCTTTGGCTTTGGCTTTATTAGATGAATTCACCCTTTTGGGTGATGGATATCATCCAAAATCGACACTTCAGAAGAGCAGACGCCGAACTATTTTTTCAAATTGAAAAGCTATGCATAAAATTGCAAGTTTTTGTAGCACCTAGGTTTTGTAGTTTTGAAATTGTTAAGGCTTTGGCT
>JAAAKQ030476123.1:6498-16524 GCA_010016005.3 Zanna intricata | reverse complement strand
TTTTTTTAATTATAAGCTGTTTGGTAACTTTACAAAATATTATGGGATATAAGTCAGTTCTTTTCTGAATAAAAAACTTATAAATAAGGTAATTATTATTAAATTCTAGTTATATTTTTTTTATGTATATTTGAAATAAAAAAATTGATTACTGATGGTTAATTTTTTCTTGGGGCAAAAAACGCTATGACGTTATTGTCGCCCGGATAATACGGGTAATAAAATTAAAAACAAGCAAACTACAATCTAAAACTATTGTAAAATTGAAATATGACTAGAAAACGTAACAAGTATTATCACTAAAATTAAAACTAATATCAAATAAGAGAAAATTGGTTAATTGCATTTGAAAAAAAAATTGAAGGCAGAATAATTTTTTTAATCTTCTACTTGGATAAGGGGAACGACTAGTCATAAGTCATTCTGATGTGTACTTTTTTAAATTTCTTTCTTTCGTGTGCTAATGTTTAAACTTCATCTTTTTATCATATCCTTTATCATAAATTTTCTGTGCTACATATACCGATCTATTGTCTTTAAATAATTTTTTCTATTGCAAATTTACAAGATTTTGTCACCGATTTTTCTTTGTTTCGTTGTCGTTTAGAACCTCGTCAATCTACCTGATTTAAAAAATGTTTCTACAACGGTTTTAAGTAATTTCTTCTCTATTTCAAGACTCTTTTTTTCTTCGTAGACATTTTATCTTTTTTTTTTTTTACATCAACACATTATGTAATCAACGCATTATGTAATAATATTTTCGTTCAATACAATTCGCGTTAGAGAATTTATTCTTATCCTTAAGTCTCATTTGATGGTAACAGGTTTCTTTTCTGTATAAAAACTTATTTGTTTTTGCTCTCAATATCTTCGTTAATTTTTCCATACTTTGTAATTTTGCTGCCTGAATATTAGAGTTTTGCAGCTATAATATTTCTTTTATTTTAATATTGCGTCTTAATTTTATTAATATAATCTAATTCTTATACATTCAATTTTTGGTTGAAGATTCATATAAGCTCAAAGTTTTTGCGTGGAAATGTAGAATGGTAATTTTTTAAGTGGATAAAAATTGTCATATCCGACCGGAATTCGAACTCAGAACCCTCCAGATAAAGTATTGGGATACTATTACTCCGACACGGAGATTTGTGAACTGTTTTATTCTTTCTTTATTTATTATATAATTGTTGTTTTAATATTTTTGTCTTTTGTAATTAGTAAATTTTACTTTTAATGACTTGTAAATTAAATAAAACAGGTGAAAACGAATTTTTTTGCAATAATAAAATAGCACTAACTCTTATTTAATAACTGCGTTTAAATATAATAATGTACATAATTGCAATAAAAGAAAAGTTAAATGAACTTTTTAAATACTTTTTCATCCAGTATAAAATTTGAAAAGATTGTTTCTTTAATTCATTAAAGAAAGAACCTTTTCTGCAAAAAAAAAATAATGAAAACCTCTATTTCAAAAAGAACTCGCGCTAAAAATTAAAAAGTAATAGCGCTTTAATTTTTTAAATTTCATCGTTAGAGTTCGGCACAAATTTAAAACAAGAACCAAACGTTTACTACCCAGAACTAGAACAAAAATCCAGATCAGATCATAATTTGGTCTGGATTGAAAAAACCAAAATTTAAAAGAGGATTGAAAAATATTATTTTTTTATTTTTATTACACATTTTTGAAATTTATTTATTTAAAATTATTCAGTTTTATGTTTATTTAATATATAGATAGGCTAATAAAAATAACACCAGTTTTAAAAAAATAAAGTGTGGAACAAAATTTCGATTTTAAAAAGAAAATAATGTACTGAAATGACGTTATAGATTGGTACTCACTGTAAGCTATGGATTTTATGGAAAGTTCCCATAGCTCACATGACTTTATCGAAAGAGAAAAAATGCATGATATTTTACTTTAAATTTACCTTTACATATTTTCTTGAGAATTTCCAATAAAAATATTTAAATTAAAAATAGCTGAATGACATCAAATTACGTATTATTACGCTAAAATACATCTAAAGTTAATTAATGATTTATGATCAATTTTTTTTTCTGCAGCGTTTAAATCACAATTTACCGGAACCAAAAGTGAATTTGAACAACAAAAAAAAAATTACAAAAAAAAAAAAAAAAATATGTGTAAAAACTTTATGTAATTAACTACATTTATTTTATAGTACACATAACTCATATGGAGAAAAAAGAATATTGTGGCCATCAGGAATGGAACTTTCTGTACTTAGAAAAGAAAGTTTAAAAAAAACACTTACATTTGAGAACCTCCGCTTATGTGGAAACTCCACGTGCCAATACACATTACTTTTTCTAACATATATATATATATATATATATATTTATTTATTTATAAATAATTGGGGAAAACGTCTCTTCGTATTTTAACACAATTTTTTTAAAATACATCAGTTGAAGTTTATTAATGATGATTGACCATGTTCTTTCCGTCTTTGATGGTAAATCATAATCCCCCCTCAGTGTAAAACTTTGTATTTTCTGGATGATAAATTGTGATAAGTGATTTTCACAGATCTCTTTTGAAGCCAACTCTATATTTAAAAGCGTAATAAAACCGAAGAGAGTTCTTAGAGATTGAAACAGATGGTATTATAACAATGCAAAATCAGTAGTGTACAGTGAATGCAAAACTTCCCGAACAGGATCTCACAATTTCGACGGATCGCCAAATTTATGTGGGATTTCGCGTTATCGTGAAAGAAAACGATCAGTTCTGGTTGCTTTAATTCGATCAAGTTTTTTTATCGATGAGTCGGAGTAATTCCATTTACGAATCCCCCCCCGTAATAAACGGGGGAGTCTAAGACTCGCAACAGGTTCCACAAGATGTTATTAAAAGTGCGTATGTGTGCCTATGCTTGAGTGCGTATGCTTAACTCGCAGTTAAGCATTGCACAGCCCCGGGATGTGCCTTTGAGGTCGGAGAGTCCAGAGTTCTCATGCATCATCACCGTCCATCCACAACGTGTGGACGCACGACGGCTCCGCAGGGGGCTATTTTCCACCCTCTCCTCCTCAGGTCCTTTGCCTCGCCTGCGCGCAGGACTTTTTTCATCGTATCTATCAGCCTGTCAGTACTGCTGCTGCTTCCGCCTACCGTGAGTTACAAACCATCCCATTCTTTGAATTTATTCTCTTTGGTACTCATTATCTTGGTTACGAGTTTACAACTAACTCCCATTCTTCCCTGCCCTGCCTTCGAGGTCGTCTCCGGGGTGAGCCCATCTAATCCAAGTTGTCTAACCGCTAGCCACCTGTGACAAGAATAGATTGTATGTTCAGGCGTATCCAGAACGTGAGAGTACATACACACTGGGGATGCACACCTACTGAAACGGTGTAGGTAGGCCCCGTACGTCCCATGCTCAAATAAAAGCTAAGTAAGGCTGGAATTGAGGGAGAGCTTACCTCTCCAAAGCGTCACCCGACCTATATGGCCATCCTAGGAACTATTCGTCGCGTCCATCCTCCAATAGTGGAAAGGTTCCATGATGTTTTTCATTCGCTTATTAGAAAGCTTTTAGCCTCAGTCTTGGGCATACTGTTCTTTATTCACAGCAACATTTGAGCACGCAAGTAGACTAGAGGAATACCAATTATCACCTTGATAGCACTTTTGGAAATAGTTCTGTAGACCGCAGCAATGCCAATGGCCATACCTTTGTAGGGACGAAATCTTCTCTGTGTTTTTTTTATCGAAGGTGTCACCCGAAGAGGAACAGCATAAGATATAACGAAACTACAGCTAGAATTAGGCACCTCTTAAATGCCCGCGGTCCTCTATGATTATTCATTAGTCGTCCAAGTTTGGCAATCACCTTCTCCGCGCGTTCTTTTACTCTGGTTATGTGGACATTATAAAGACGGCTTCCCCCCAGCCACACGACACGTCTGTATTTAACAGATCTTGACGTGTGCATGTTGGTGCCTCAATATTGATATTCATGTCACTGATCTCCCTTCTCCCTAGCAGAGCGATTTCAGTGGACTCGTTAGGAGCCAAATTGAGAGCTTGTCCTTAGCCACCTGCTTATTTGCCTGATCGTAGCTGCTTGCACCTCGGCTTCTGTTTTGCCGGCTACCAGAAGAGTTGTTGGCATAAGCTGTAAGTTCAACATCACCAGCGAATCTCAGCCTTAAGAGGCTGTTAAATGCTAGGTTCAACAGGAGTGGGCCGAGAACCAACCCCTATGGAACTCCACAAAAAATATTAAATCATTCCTCTCCATCCTCTATGTAGGTCATGATTCTTCTGTCATAGAGGTAAAAGTTGATGATACTTATTAAATAACCACTGATGTTGCGTTCTTGAAGTGCGTCAGAGATTACCCTCCAAGGCACACTGCCAAAGGCGTTCCTGTCGTCTAGGGATCCTTCGTCGACTCCAGGTGCCAGCTAACCGATATCTTGCCTATGCCAGAAGGTGTTCCAGGTCGTCAATTGTGGACCTCCCCCTGACAAAGCCATATTGATTGTTGGGGAGAGTCCACCCTTCTCTTCTACCTCCTCACTCCGTGGCCTATCGACTATAAGGCTCTCAAACAGTTTACTAGTCGATCACTTGGCGTAATCTTTCCAATTGTTGCCAATTCTTTTTTGATCCCTACCATACATACAGCATCACTTCTCGGAATCATCTTCCTTTGCCATCGTTGGCGTCTTCACCTTTCATTGATCACGATCATTTCAGTTCATTATTGTCGTAATGTCATTCATTTTTCACCACAAAATGAGCCATTCTAAATTGGTTCAATTTTCTTCGGTTTTAGCAGCAGTTAGGAAATGAAAAATCGATCCATTAAATTTTTCATTTTTAATAATGTAGTACTACAACCGTCTAGTTTTTGTCTCATCCAGCGTTCTTCAAACAGTTTTTTAACCGATTTGTGAATGTAATTTAATTCGTTACTGATATCACGACTGATAATGTGCTGGTTTTGCTCAGTTTTTAATTTGATGTTGCATCGAGTTTTTAATCATTGGCTAACTAAATCTAGGTGCATCATTGACATCAAAATTTCCAGATTCAAAATGCTTGAATAACCTTTGTGCCACATGTACTAATACTGCATCGTGTCCATAATTATTTCAGTTTTTTTTTTTTTTTTTTAGTAGCTTGAGTACTATTTTTCCCTTTTCTGATAATAAAATTATAAAATGTGTGGACTATCTTTTATTTTCACTAATTTTCAAGACGCATAATGTTAAAATAAACTAATATAATCATAACCTTTCTAAAGGTTATGATTATTGATAAGGTTAAAGATTATTGAGAGGTGACGTATCTATCACGAAGTGATAGATACGTCACCTTTCAAAAGTTCGAAGTGTTGCCAAATTTTATTAATATTATCAGTGTTATGGATCTTATAATCAGCATAGTTAGTCGGTTACTGCTTACGTAAGTATTTAATTAAAATTGTAGATTACTTCAACAGACAATTTATTATTTTTTCTTATCGAAAAGTTTTTCTTTATAATTACTCTGAAACATCCTGAAAATTATATTTGATTTATTAATGTTGAATTATTATTTTTTTTTTTTTGTGAATTTTAAGTATGAGATATTTTTGTTATTCTAACATTTTTCGGAAAAATGAACGTTTTGTGCTCATTGCCGATAGTAAAATATGTCAAAAATGCTTTAAAAATTGTTTGTTAAATTGATATTTAAATGTAAGATGAAAATTAAGTTGCGTGCAAGATTGTAAGAGGCTGACTTATTCTAGGAAGTTTGTGTATTATTTTGCAACAAAATTGTCAGAAAACATGAAAAAAACCATGATTATTTCGTTATTGAATTAGTTTCTTAACGTTTGTTTTGTCGTAAGGTGTGTTTAATATATAAAAATTCTTTATAAGAATTTAAAAAAAAATTAATAAAAAAACTTTTATTACTTGTACACCTAATATTAAATACATAATTAAAAATTCGTGTTTGGCAAATGCTATTAGTAAGGCAAACAACTTAATAGAAGAGACTTTTTCCAGACATAGGCCTCAAACTTGACTTTGAAACTACCCTCTAACTTGCAAGTTGTATAAAGTTGAACATTATAAGTAGAGAGAACTTACAAACTAGGTGCTAACGTAACTTTTAAATGGAACTCTTTTGAGATTCACTTTTAAAACTCATCTTTATTACGCTATCTGTTCAATTTACTTTCAACTTTACTTCTTCTTGTTCTTTTTTTTGTTAATTAACAAGTAATTATCGCTATAATAATTTATTCAATTAATACTTTTATTAATTTAAATTAAATTTATTTAATAAAAACAATGTTTCATTTTTTTAATAAAAGTTTCTTTTTTCATTATTAAATAACGTGTTTTATATAACCTATATTTATTTTGTCGATTATGCGTATTGTATTTTTGTATATAGTTATGTATAAGATTTACCATTTAGTTTTTTTATTGAAACTAATTTTTAGGAAATGTTTCGTTGTACTTAGAAACTTATATATTTATTAAAAATGAATGTTTACATCTAATAAACTATACTAATAGTTGGATACTTCATAAACTACCCCTTTTTCCCTCCATCGATTAATACTGTAGTTAATATTTTTTGTAAAGATGTTTTTTCGAGACGACCCACTGCGTAACTTTAAAAAAAATCTCGTTGGAGTCATAAAACTTTAATAGAAAAATATATATATTTATTTTTCTTTCCCGGCTGTAGATATATGTGCCGTTATACCAATAAAAGGGAAGAATATATATTTGTAAACAAAAATCTAAAACATTGGTATTTTTTTTAAGTTTTGTGCCTTAAGAAAACATTAAAAAAATTATTTAACAAAAAAATTAAATTGTAAAACATCTGAGAAAGAAGCTCTTTTATTCCAAATCTCCCTAGATCAAAAAAGTCTATTTTTGTCAGACAAAAATACAACAATTCTGACAATTTTGTTGCAAAATAATACACAAACTTCCTAGAATAAGTCAGCCTCTTACAATCTTGCATTATTTGTTTTTGCTTGTATACATGCGTATGTATGTATGTTTGTTTTCTGTATTTGGTCTTACCATCTGGACTCCGTTGACCCATTTTCTTCAAACTTAATAGACAGGTACTACCTTCGGAGGAAAAGAATACATTAGATTTTTGAAAAATTGGAAAAAGGGATGGCTTGTTTTGACCAAAATAAAATTTTCACGTCTTTCCTTACAAAAATTGACATTTTTTTGAAGATCACAAATTAAAAAAAATAATTTAATATTCACCCACTCCTCAAAAACGACTTCATATATTTTTCTCTTCTTATACCCTTGCATTAGAAAACAAATTATGGGGAGTTTTTTTTATCTCTATTTTCTAAATCAATAGGCTTTCCGCCACTACAAAAATCTTTTGCTTATCCTACTCCAATGGTCTGAATATTAAATGGTAACTGAAAATATTTCGTTAATTTTTAAAAAGTTTATTTAAAATTTATATCCATTTCACAAGTTATCCATTACATTTAAAATGTAAAATTCTTAAATTTTGACAGCCTTATTCTTTAATATTTTTTGAAAAAAAAAATTAGCCAGAAATGTTCACCCCCTTCCTAGAAAATCACAACTTATAGTTGTACCTTAGTATTTTTTAAAAACTTGTAAAAAGTTAATTTTTAAGATTTATTATCTCCATTTAGAGATTAGAATTTTAAAAATCCGTTTTACTCCAAAACTACTCCTTAAATATGGCAGCCTGGAAAATGTAAAAAAAAAATTTTCGCTAATTCAAATGTTATTGAAATACAAGCCAAACATGTTTTAAAAAAAGGTGTAAAAACAAATGTAATCTTTAAAAAAAAAGATAAATAATAAAAATTGGTTTTCTAAACTGCAGCTGAAAAGTTAAAATGCAAAAATTAAATGCAGTAATAGCGAAACACGTATATTAAAATTATTTGGATCTGCAATTATTTCACTCCCGGAACAATGCCTCAGAAGTTCCAATAGCATAAATCGGAGAAAATATTATGAACTTAAAAAGTGATATGTATTATTTGCGTCTCTTGAAATAAATATAAATGTAACAGTTCATACTACTGAAAACTTGACTTGCAAATAGAGAAAGAAAAAATAAATAATTTTGAAGAGTTAGAACAAGTAGGTGTCAAGCTTATGACACAATTAATTCACATTTCAACAAAATTCATTTCTTATTAACTTTTTTGTTCTGTACTTTTATTATTGTATATGTTTGCAATAGAACAAGAATACAAAACAATAGTTCTACTATACAACTTTCATTAAGTCCTTCACAAGTATAAAATTAATCAGTTCTATTTATTACTAGTGGACCTGGTAGTACTTCGCTATTACCGGAATGTTTACCGCAATCGAAACCTGACTAGTATATAGATCATTAAAAACCGTATAAATAAATAACCTAAAACTTCTTTTACTAAATTTAATGTCATTATATGTATATATATCGTGAGATATCTTCTATAACGTTTGTCATCGTCTATAACTATCATTATCTATGTCAATATCGATTTCCTCAAGCAGTTACTACGTGATAAAATATTATGTTATTAAATTATTATATTGGTAAATGTTGTGGAACTATCACATGTAAACACTCCTAGGATAAATAATAATAAATTGCGAAATTTTCAGCGAAATCGGTTCAGTACTTTTTGAGTTATATGGCATATACAAAACAAAGTTTGCATTTTATTAATATAAATTTAATAACTACCATAAATAAGTATTTTTACATAAAAATGTAAAAAAAAGAATTTATAATTCTGTTTATTGTGTTTCAGTAAAAAGGAATTATTTTATCATAAAGATTAAAATACAGCTTTAAATGAATTTTTGAAGAGCTAAAAATAAATTATTATGCAGGTTGTGTAAAAGTTATTCAATTCATTATGGGATTTAAAAAAAGATAGGAATAATCAATTCAAAACCTTGGATGTTCTCTTATTATTTGGAACACAAGTGGGTAGTTTCGTCTTACTTTTGTCATAACATATTTTATAATTCATTTAGGAAAAAAATTAATACGATGATATTAATAATATTTTACAGAAACTTTTTTTTTAATTTTAATCGATATTTTTTCTTCTGTTTGGAGAAAAATTTATCATCATAAAATGTATGAAACTCTTTTCAGAATATTTTAAATAGATTTCATAAGAAATTATGTGCTAAAAAATTTCTCAAGACAAAGACATATATCTAATAAAACTAAAATATTTTTTTGAAATTGACAGATTTTCCTTTCAAGTAATAAATACATTAGAACTACTTTACGAAATAAAACGAAGTAATTTAGTTTTAATAAATAATTTAACTTACTGTGTTTATTATATATGATTTTTTTTCTATGTTTGGATTACAGCGTAAAATAGTGAATTTTCTGATTTCAGTTCTTTTTTTACAAGGTTTTCATTATTGTTGTTATTATTTTTTTTTTAAATAGTGATTTATAAACTTTAGGATTGATGCTAGATATTTTTGAAGATAGCTTTCTTACCGTTTGAATTTTTGATAAAATCAGAATGGAAAAATTTTACCAAAAAACTATTTTCATAATTTTATGAAAATTTATCTCTTGTTTCTGTAATATACAATAATAAAAGTTTAATATACATCTCGAAATTTAACATTTTTTCTTGAAAATTAAAAATTCAGTTTTTTTCAATTGAAAAAAAATTCAGAAATTCAATTGATAATACCCATTTTTTTTTTATTAAAAAAAAACAAAACATATTGATCCGATTTTCATTCCAATCAAAATACGTTCATTATAGTTAAATAAATGGACTTTAGTAGTTGTTAAAAGTATCACTTATCATTCTCTATTCTAAAAATGATAAATTTAACAATTGAAATGGAAGTAAAATGTAGAATTTATATCTTATTTATAGAATTGTAAATTGATATTTTTATAATTTCTTCCCAACAGAAAACTTCTTTTTCTGGTAATTTATATTTTTCTTTTAAATTTGTTTATAAATTTAC
>JAAAKQ030476112.1:0-22950 GCA_010016005.3 Zanna intricata | reverse complement strand
TAAAATTATTGTTTTATATGAACTTGTCTTTTATTTATAGCCTATCGGAGGTCGAAAAAAAAACGGCCCTCGTATATGGGAAGGCATATCCGTTAGAATCAGATTTCATCTCCTTTTTTAACTATTTTTTTATTTTAAAAGTATTAATTTATTAATAATTATTAACCTCTGATTGTAAAAAAAATTTTACGATAAATAATAATAATAAATATGTATATTTAAGAAGTTATTAATGAAATAAAATTTTATGTACATTTCATTTAAAAAAAAATAAAATGTACGAGTATATGAAATTTAATAAGCGTACAAGGAAGTCATGTAGTGTCTACATAAAGTTTTTTAAAAATCGCTTTTTGCTGAAATATAAATTTAATGACAGAATATTGATCAGTCTACAGTCAGTTTATAATACTTATGGAGTTGGCAGTTGCACCACTCCAAATTACTCATTTCTTTACTCCAGCAAAATAGGAACCGAAGCACTGTTCAGAACAAAAGACGGATTCCTTGGAATCTATTTCCCCTCTAAATTGATTCTTTGGCCACAGTTTTTTTCCTCTTTGTGCGTTGCCATAACGTGTACGTCTTTAAGTACTGTTTGCAATCAAGTTATTATAATAAATATTTTTATAAAGGAAATATACTGATCACTACAAAAGTAAGTAAAGAAATGTGTAAATATTTTTAAAATTACCAATATTATAAATAATAATAAAAATCGTGTTATAAATAAAAAAATTAAAAATCGAACCTTGGGTTGTGTAACTAATAATTTCCTAACTTTTTTACAATATTTTATTACTTTTTGAGTCTGGAGTTCTCAAAAGTTGAAAAATTCTAAGAGCTTATTTTTTAAAACTAAAAAAATTAAATGTATTAATAGTAAATTGATCACTATAGTTATTTAAAAAACCAGAAAAACCTTTTTGATGTTAAGAGGTAATAGTAAAGAATAATATAATTGCCAAATCTAATATTTAGATCTTTTTTTAATTTAAGTTTCCATGATTTTTTGCTTTGTATTGTCTTTCTGTTATATATTTTTTTAAATTTGCCAGGCTACTTAATATTTTATTAATATTAGTTCATAAATAATCATAATATATCACAATTAGTTATATCATCTGTCTTTCTTTAAATTAAAAAACACATTCTGTTTTTTATCTCTGTAATTTTTTATTGTGCGTAGTTTGTATGAGTGCATGCGTGTGAATGATAATAAAGCTATTGACGTAGGAGTATTTCTGATTTAAGTGTCTCGTTCATCATCTGTTCGTTGCATAGTGCCCTTGACCGATATGGGCAATGAGGAATGAATAAGTACTCTGCTGTAGGTAATACGAATTATGTGTTATTGTTAATTTACAGTTAGATTTTTGCAAGAGATTATTTTCAATGAAAATTGCATTTATTAGCCTTCTTTTAGGTTTTAAACTCGTCATCATTTTAATTATATTAATGCGTATTATAATAAAGAAGCATATGCATTTATATTGTACGTAATTGTAAAATTTGTTACTATATGTAATAGGGATTTTTTACTGTATTCATCTATGTATTAAAAAATATGATGCCTTGATTTATCCGTTAAGCACCTCAGCCCTAGGTTGAGCTTTTTATTTTACAGTCGCGCATAAGAACAGACCTGAAAATAAATTGTTGCCACTTTGTAATATATTCCCTCTTTATTGTTTAAATTTAATTTTATCACGTTTTATTTTCTGATATTGATTGAATTTAAAAACACGATTCTAAGCAGAAATCCCACTTCTTAGTATTTTTTAAAAGACCGGATGGGTCCGTAGTCAGCCATATTTTTCATATTACCGAAATATCAATCTTCACATCTTTTCCCACGTCTTTTGATAGACTGAGTAGGCCTATAAAAAATTCGCTAGTATGAATAATAAGTTAGAAACAATCTGTTCATAGAGGGGCCGCGAAACTAGATATACCTTTTTAAAGAAGCTTTTTCGAAAAGGATATGTCCATCCTGCGTACCGGAGTCTGGTTATATTTTCCCAGTATCACTATTGTAGTTTAGATACAGTAACCATAACATTTGCAGGCAAACTAGCGTAATTTCTAAATTGCTCCCGAAAACCAGCATTTCATTGTTAAGAAATTAAGGTTCTCAAAAAATTTATTGTCACTTCTTAAACCTTTCAAAGATTTTTTTGCATGATAGCAGAGAATTACTTTTAGATAGCATAAAACACGTGTAGGTTTCCTGTTGCGAATACCTCTCCCGTTCTCAAAATTGTGTGGGGGAATTATTAATCTGAATTATAAACCGGCCAGATCTCCAGTCTGGCTGAAAGAAGGAAATACTTACAACTATCATTTTGATTAAATTTTCTGGAATTCAGAATATGATTACGTACATAATTCAATAATTGGCCCGGGAGTGTAGACCTAGTGTAAAGAGCTTTACTTATAAGGTTAGGGAAAACGTCTCTTCTAACTTTAATGCAAAAGTAAAACAATTTTTTTAATATTTGAAATGAAGTTTGTTTCATTAAATACGAGCCGTTTTGATTGATCTCATTTTATCGTTTTTGAGATAAAACTATAATCCTGTTGTTGAAGAACAACTCTTTTGAAGTTAACTTTATACAATTAAGAATGTTCTTCAAACAAATGTTCACTGAAACAAATACAGCCGGATGGTGCAATATCAGAACTAAACGGTGGATGAATCAAAACTTCTCAGCCAAGCTTTATATTTTCGAGGATCACAAAAAAAAATGTGTGGGGTGTGGCGTTGTCATGATGGAAGAATTTACCTTTCTTATTAATCAATTCTGGTCGTTTTTTCTCGATTCCTTGGCAAACTCTTTACAGTTGTTGACGGTAAAGACTTTTTTCTGCCAATCCAGGTTTACCACCGTTAGTAGAGCTTCACCTTACTTCGATCACGATCTCTTTCCCACATTATCTTACGTAATTCATTTTTATCGATCTTAATAAACCGATTTCATAATGGTTTTATTTTGTTCAGTTTTTGATTCGCGGATGGAAATTTGATCCATTCAATTTTTGCAGTGTTAAATCAAATTTTTCAATGTGGCACACAAACCAACAGGTTTTTCTATCCAACCTTTAAACGGATTAAAATTGTTTAGTATCGAATTTCTTCTTTATTTTCATTCATTTTCAAGACTTAATAAGTATAAATAAATAAAGTAATATATCATAACCTTTCTAAAAGTACACATTGATATGTGCCTTTCAAAAGAACAGAAATGTTGCAAGATTAGATTAATGTTACCAGTGTTACGCGCCATCTATCTAAAAAATATGAAGAATTTTTTCCCCAATCCTATCTTACATTCTTTATTTTTGGTATAACACAAGAATAACACCTACGATGATACAATTGTCTTTTAATATTTCGTTAAAAAAAGACTTTAATGAATTAAAAACACTGTCTAAATGAGAAATACACTTAAAAGTATGTAGTAAAATACCAGTTATAAATATTAGAAAGTTAAAGAATTGTACGTTTCTGTGTCAACCAAAAAGAACTGATGCCGACAAGTTAATGGAAAAGGGAATGGCTTTCAACACATTACATATAGTTCAAATGTGAACTGCTAAAGAAAGACTGTCATAATTCTGTAACAACCCTTTCTAAAAAAAAAAAAATTAAAGTTTATAAATTATACACTTTAGATGAAAAAGCAAACCAAAAATTGAGGTCAGAGGAATTGAAGTCAGGAGATTTATATCGTAAATCCCGAAAGGTTGGTTTGGACTTAGCCAAAACAGTATATGAAGGGGAAATAATTCATTTAAAAATAATTACCTAAAGGAAGTATTTATAATAACGCCATTTATCCATACCGTGTTACGTACTCACGGCTTAACACAAAAAGTGCTTCGCCTCCGTGGCGCGAGTGGTAGCGTCTCGACCTTTCATCCGGAGGTCTCGTATTCGAATCCCAGTCAGGCATGGCATTTTCACACACGCTATAAATCTTTCATCTCCATCCTTTGAAGAAATACTTAACGGTCGTCCCGGAGGTTAAAACCATTGATTGCCAACACAAAAAGCTTAGCCATAAAAAATATTTTACGCAGAAACAAACAATTCTGTCGAATGTTTTGTTCTTAATTAAAATAATCTGTGCTTAAAAATAATTTATAAAATCTATCACGATAAAAAAATAATTGAAATCCGCGGTAAACTATTGTACGCCTGCCCAAACTAGAAAAAACGATTTTGTAATGACGTAAACTGCGTTGTTATGTATGATAACTATGTTTACTCAACACTGCAAAAATAAGTTCGAACCGGTTGTAGCATTATACCTTATCAATAAATTACTGCTTATTCTTATCAAATATCATTCACTCCCTAATAGCTTTCTCTCCCTCCATTCCAAGTAAATACTTTTTGATTGCCCTTACCAGTCTTGTAATAGATTAAATATGTTAATAAGTGATCCACACAAATAAACGACAAGCTTGAGTAAATATGTCATTAGTACCCGTTATCGCTGTTGGTTATCAATTACAAAAAACATTCCTGATATTTTTTTTTTATTAAAAATTACCCTATAACCAATTATAAAGTAGCATCTTATTTTTGCCGCACGATAAGTTACCTATTCTAAGTTTTACATTTAATTATTTATTTTGAATTAAAGATTAATTACTAATGAACTAAAATATTAAATAATAACTAATAAAAAGTAAATGTTCTTTGTGTATTTTAATAAAATGGAATGAGTTTAGCATATTAGTTATTAGCTACTATATTAATTGCTATTAACCTACTAAATTAATTGCTAACATTTGTTAACTACTGATAATACGGGTTTTTAAAACGGTTAGAATATAATGCCATTTTCAGGTATTTATTTTCCTGATTGATCTGCTAGATGATGCCCGCGGCATATGTTGTAATAAACAGTTATAATTCATCTTTATACATGCCCGACGTTATTTAACTACGTTTATGTATATATATATAATTCTTTTATTAACACGGCTAAGGGCGTCCTATTGTTGTAGGATATGTACATACGTAGTAACATGTGTAAAAGAAATAACTGGGTGTTAGTGTTACATGAATTGAGATAATTATTAGTTCGTAACTACGTGCAAAAACAAGAATAAAGATTGCTACTGAATTCTGTTAATTAAGAAATAAAACGCGATAACAAAATTAATTAACCGTTTGTGTTAAAAGTTGTTTACAGATCTTTGCAAGACCTATAAATAATTTCTTGTTATCGATATTCAATTTAATGATTAGGTCACGTTTAGAAATATCATTATAATTCAAAAAACGAACTCTTCATATTCAGTACAAGGATATTTATAAGATACAAAGATGAAATAAAATTCAAAAATAATAGAACTGCATGAAATAATTAACTAGAAAATTAAAATATTGCTTTTTTTTATACACAATTATAAGGACGATTTTATATAAATGAAAAAAATTATGTTGTTATTAACTGATAAAATAACTTATATATATTAGCCTAACTAGTGAGCAGAACTCCATGGACCCTCCGGGGCTCAGGTTGGCTCAGGCGAATCCCGGAGCCGATGCAGGCTCCCCGGCCCCATGGGGCCTAGCCCAGGTCTACAGAGCTCGCCTCGATGGCCATTCCCGTCTGTCCGGGGAACTTCGCCTCTTGGACTCCTGCATAGCTCGCTTCACTCGCCATCCTCACAGGGCTTACTTTAATTGTCATTCTCGTCTAGACAGAGGGTTCCGTCCCTGGACTCCCGCAGTGTTCGTAACCCTCATGATTGTGAGAATATTGCTGATAAATTAACAATTAATGAATTCAGACTAGCAATCCTAAAAATAAACTAAATTACCAAACATAGAATAGTAGTAACTATTCTATGCAATTTTACTTTTATTATATTTCTATTGCCATTTTATTGAAATATAATGCAGTAAGAATTAATTTTTATTTCTTTAATGAATATCTTTAATTTACAACTTCACATTCAAACCGGCTAGGTCCACGATCTGTAACTTACAACCTTCCCTGGTATAATAAGAATGTATCCTGAAAATTTTAAATCAATCGTACGGTTGATTCTTGGGTGATGCTGCGCAAACAAATAAACTTTTGCATTTATATACGTATATGTAAAAAATCTTTGTCTATCTGTTTGTTCCCGCATCACGCGAGAACCAACCGACCGATTGCTTTTAAATTTGCGGGATATATTCGGGTTATGTCAGGGAATGATTTAAGCCATAGACCGAGGTCATTGCTGTTGAAGTTGTGAATTAATGATATTCATTAAAGAAAAAAAAGATTAATCCTTTTATTTCATTATTATATTCTGTCTCCACGGCAACAGAAATAAGTCATGAATTTTTCGTCGTCAAAGGTGTGTGTACTTTATATTTTTTTTGGAAAACCATTCTGTCTTTTCAAAAGAGATCTTTAAACCGATTTTATTCGCACATTTTTATTCTTGCTTCTTCTTTATTTTTAGCCAAAATTATTAAATCATCTACAAACCCAAGGATGTTTACGGGGATGATTTTCCTTTAGTTCTTACTTTTACATTCCTATGAATTTGTAGTAATTCTTCTACGCTTTTGTTCCATTCTCTGATTGATTTTTCTAACGCACCATTAAAGAGGATCGGAGACAATTATTTTATTTTTTTGTAGTTTTTGAATTCGGATTTAATTGTTTAATATAGTTTATTTAATGATGGTACATATTTTCCATGTCTTCCCGATAAAATGGTATTAACTTTTTTACAAAAAAAAAAACGAAACAACCACATTTGACAAATAAGTTTATATTTTATCAATATCTCCTTAGATCTCGACCATTTTTAAATTTATTTATAAAATCAGTTCACCTCATTTTATGCAAGCTATTAAATAAAATTTCTTAATTGTAAACCATTATTTAACCAATTTTTTTTTTTTGTTTTGATTAGGAGGAGGAAAAAGCACAGATGACAGTGTGGGGCTCTCACCCACTAAAATACCTCCCCCATTCCCCACCAAGGGGCGGCCGGAATCGCCTCTCGGCATAACATCGCCAGCCCTGGGTGTCGTGGTAGCAGATTACCCCAGCCTGCTACCCTTCCAGTTTGGGCTCCTGCAGTGGAGCCCCTCTTTGGGGTCCTCTTGGCATCTTAGAGCGCGGCGACTCCCCGCTTGTGGGAAGCCGACACATTCCTCCTCCAAGAGGCTGCCCTTCCCGCCCTACACCTAGCCTAAAAGGGCGGCATGCGCATTTAAAAATGCGCGAGTGCCCCTCCCCCACCCGCTCGCGACCTCTCAAACCTAAGAGGGGCCTGAATGCTTTTATCAGAAGTACCCAGTACCCAGTACACTCTTGCTTGTGTCGGGGACCAAAGCATCTTCTGCAATCAGGCTGCCTCCCGTCTATTCTACTTCCCCTTAATTTTTTTTCTTTCTTTCTTTTACGCCGTAACACGAAGTTACGGCGTACTTTTATCCTAAACTAACCTAATCCTAACCTACGCCTAATTTTTTTTTTTTGCCCTAAAAAAGATTGAAGTCAATTAGGCGCCAACTACAAACTACATACAGACTTTTTTAGCCAAGATTTTAGAATTTTTGGATTTGGAGACCACAAAAACCTATAGAGAAATAATAAAAAAGAAAAAAATCGGTTAAAGCTGATAAAATTATCTACATATAATTTTTGTTTATTATCGTTGTAACTTCAAGGTATATATAATCTTTGTGTTGTTACTTTGAATAAAATAATGTTTCTTGTAACTTTTATTTTAATGAATCAGTTTTGACGTTTTTTTAACTGTTTGGTAATATTAAAATTTAATAATATTGATTATTTAAAAAAAAAAATTTTTTCTAAATTCATTTATAAAAATAACATAAATATTATAGTAATTATTAATTTACTTTTCAAGTAAAGTTTTGACCTCATCGGTACGGATGATTTGTTTCAGAAATAACGATACGCCAGAGGTTGATTTTACTCGTTACCATCTCTATTTCCTTTTAAACCTATGGTTGAAGGTGAGCGAAGAAATCCGTTTACAGTTGGATATTCTTTGATTAGATAACAGATTTCTTCTGAGTTTACTAAGAATATTATCTGTGACTCTTAATTTAAATCCTGAATTATTTAATTTAAAAAATTGTGTTTATAAGATTATCCATAATTATTTAAATGGTTTGACTTTATTTCTACAGAATTCAGTAACAAAATTTTAACTTAACTTATACAGGGATGGAAGAAAACTAACCCAAATTAATGTTTTTCGGTTATCTTTTTCTTAAACTCCTCAGTTTTTTTTCTTTCTGTACAGTTTTTTCCTCCTTCTCTATCTGTCATCGAATTAGCCAAATCGAGATTTTTTATTTTATAGCGTACTCTAGTTCATCTCTTTTTAAGATTCTTCCTCAAATTTCTCTCCTCTGCTATTCGTCTTAATGAGACTTCATTTCATACTTTATCTGCAATCTACTAATTTTCAACATCTCTTGTAACACTGCATTTCAAACTCCTCTTCTTTCAGTTAATTTTTTCTTTCTGCAGTCCATGTTTTGTTACCATAAACCACTACATTCCATGTAAATATTTTATAAATATCTTTCTAATTTGTAGACCTATTTGATACTAATAAATTTATTTTTCACTTAAGAAAACTCTTCTTGTTTGTGTCAACCTGCTTTTATTATTTTTTTAACCTTACTTTGTACTTTGTGCCTTCTTTGTAATTTTACTTTCTAAATTATAAAAAAAAAAAAAAGCTATAAAATTTGTTGTATACTATTATGTTTCCTTGCCTTGTGATTGTCGGCCAAATTTTTTTAAGGTCGCTGTTCGGGAAAGGGAGGAACCCGTCAGCGCGAATTGTACGTATATACTTTTTCGTTCAACGTAATGAAAATGTTGCTAATATTTTATGCTGTCTTAAATAATAATTAAACACCTCTTTAATTTTGAGATGTCTCTTAATGGTAGTAGAATGTTTCAATTAGCTGGCCGGTTGATATTATTTTACTTAAGTGGTGATCAAAGAAATGAGTACCCTTGTACTCCTAATTCAATAATATTAGCAGATTTAAAGTTCGTGATTGTTTTGTACATTGGTTTTTTGTCGTCCCTTTTGTGTTTTAATGAAGTGACAACGCCGCGCTGAGTTAAGATTGGAACGTGTTGAATGAATGTAAAGTTGTATGTTGTACGTCTGCCTTTCTGTATTGCATTAGTGTTGATAGTTACTTAGTCGTATTGGCCCATAACCCTATTGAGCAATACACAAACCAGACATTTAACTATTCTTAGTCTCACTCACTCACTCTCTCTCCCCTCCCACTCTTTGTCTATATGTGTGTTTTGAACAAGACCCGTAGCAGAAATCTCTTGTGGTCTAGAAATGAGGACACTTACTGTTTCAGAACAGTGCATTGCAACACATACGATCGATATTATTGCATACGATTTACTTCTTATTGTCACTATAATTCATTGCCAATAAACAAAGTCTTTTTTATCGGATAATAAATTTGAAATTTTCCTCGCCGATTTAAAGCGTTGAATAAATGTATTTTTTTTCAAAACAGGAAGAGTTTCAGTAGTTTATTAGTCTAAACTACCTGCCCCTGTCTGTTATATTCATGAAACATAACCCGAGGTATAGCAGGCACTAGTTATAATTGCTTTCTCCGATAGTAATGTTTTCTACATTCTATGTGATGTACTGACATGTCAGTACATTTGGATAAGTGAAAAAGGCAAAGGGGAAACTTTATTTCTCACAACCCCCCCCCCCCAATCCTATAAGTTTAGCATTTTATCCTGTTACTTTTGCAGATTTTCTGTGTCATTTTGGGATGATTAATGACTCATCTCCAGTCACCTACAATCATTATAGTGAAGGCACTTGTTTAGGATGTGGATACATATTTCAAATAAATTTTTATTATTTATTGTGTATACTTTGAAGTCCGACTAACTATCACAAATTATTATCTTTCTTTTGAGGAAAGGAACTGGTTACTCATAACTCTTGATTTAACTAAATATACCTCTCTATTTGACTTTATGTAGCTATTGTTTATTGCATTAAGGATATCAGGAAACCCCTTTCGATTAATAGAGAAAAAAAAATAATAAACTTTTAAAAATTATTAAACTCAATTTTAAAATATGCTATATTTAAAAGTTTAAATTAAAAAAAAATTCATTTTAAATTGCCAAATTACAAACTATTAACAATGAACTACATATTAATTTGGAACTATTTTTAAAATTAAATTTAAAGAATTGAAAATGTATTAACTCTATTTCCTTTTTTCATTTTTTGGTGGCATTCTAAAGTCTGTTTTTTAAGTTTATGTTATTTTTTTGATTTCTGTTTAAAATATGAGTAGGGCTTAAAAAAATGCTGCTGATGAAAAACCTAAATCTTGATGAAAAAGAAAAAACAGAAGGCACAGAAACACAGAAATTATACAAAAAAGATTTCAAATATCAAAATTGTTTTGTTCTTTGTGAATCATTGTAATATAAAAATCTAAGCATTGATAATAAAAAGAAAATTGAAAATATTTTCACTTTGTCTTTGTTTGTAGACAATGTAATTTTTCATTTTAGAACACCTGTTATATAATTTAGCAGCAAAATACTTATAATTTAGCCGATGTGTACAAAATAAAAAAAATCCAGCAAAGAGTTCCATAACTTTCACTGCTTGAGCCAGAAAAGTTGTGAACTGTCAATGATGTCAAGAATGATAAATGTTAAACATAATAAATTTCTTAACAGAAATATTGGAATCAAAAATTGAAGAAGATACAGTTGAACAGGTAAGGCAATAATTATAAATTGCTTAATAACAAAAGAGAACTCTACTTTACATGGATCTGATAAAAAATCACCAAGGACTTTTGATAAGATTTTTACGAGTATGAATCTTTCCTTACATGTATGGTGTAGTGACTACACTTTTGATTATAAAAAATGTAAAATTCCATTCTAAAGTGTGTTTAGCTTTCTAAGAGATACATAGAAAAAAATATTCTATTCTTTGAGTAAAATGTTGAGATAAAATTGAATAAACATGGTTTCATTTTGGTTTAAATTTGTAACCAAAATTAAATGGCATTAATGATCCATACCATATTCAAAAATAATTATACAATTTTTAAAAAAAATCAGTTTATTCATTCAGAAGATATCAAGCAAAATGATAATCGATTAAAAACAAAAGTAGACTCATTATCCTCTTCCTAATGAAATTGTCCAAATAAATAACTAGTGACTTAAAATGAAATTGAATAATCTAATTAGTACAAGAATGCGACAACCTAGAAATAAAAACATATGATTTTTGCTCCCACCCATTTATGGAGATTTGAATATGCATCAGAAAATATATATGTACATATATCCTTTTGAATTTTTCAATTCTAAAATTGTGTCTTTTGGTTAGAGCGCGAAATGAAAAGACAAGATCAGCAAAAAAGTGACATAAAATTTTATTCATTTAGTATATCTTTTCACATATATTATACCGTATAATGTATAATACAGTTTATGTCAGGAAAGTAAAAGAATCATCAAAATTAATCTTTTTTAATCAAAATACTCTTAGAATTGAACGAAGAAAAATAACTCTTAGTTCAACTTCAGAGCCTCCTCCATTTACAGTATTGATTAAAAAAAAAAGGAATTTTTTAAAATATTTCTTTTTTTTTATTTAAGTAAAGTAATATATGCCAATCTCCATGATAGAGTAGTAGTAGTGTATCTTGGCCTTTCATCCAGAGGTGTAGAATTCAAATCCCAGTCAGGCATTCATTTTTCATATGCTACAAAATTCCATGTACAAGCTTCAAAGGTTTCTGTATAATTTCATCAACCAAAACAAATAAATAATATAGTGTTACTCACATTTTAATTTTATAAGATTTTAATTAAATTTTTTATCAAATCTTTAGAAAAAAATTAAGTAAAAATATTAACTAACATTCAATGTTCACTTAAAAAAAAATTTTTTCCATTATTTAGGAGAACTGATTAGAAATACTCTACTACAGGTAAGGATGTAACTATATTCTATATCAGGAACAGCACTTTGAGCATGTTTCTGATTGCATTCATTTAAAAAAAAAAAAAGGTGAAATAAAATACCCCAGAAAGCTGGAAGGAAAAAATATGTAACCACCTTCTAAACTATTTAATAGTAGTACTATGAAATTGAAGTTTTATCTAGCGTAAAATTATTTTTCTGTAACGGAGACAATTTCAACATCACCTAAACATCAGTGGACTGAGACCTGTTGCATCATATTAGAATGAATGCTCTGTGTATTTTCTTTTCTTTATAACATATCTTTAGATTTAAATTATCCTTCAAGAGAATACTAGGAACACAAAAGTATAAACATCTCAGCAAAAATATTATGTAGGAAACCATAATAATGTCAAAAACCTATTTTGTAAAACCAAACAGTAGCCTTTCAACATTTTCTTCTTGGCTAAGGTTCTCAAATTCAGAAAGTTTATTCAAATATCTTCTCAAATTCTTGGCTAAGGTTTGGGTATATTACAGTGTAGTGTAGATTTCATTATTCCTTAAAAGTGTGTTCCATATTAATCAGTTAAAATTAACATTGTTATTTATAATGATCATTTTAGGCCTAATTTATGGTAATTTTAAGGAGCAACAACAATAATATTACTGATTTTTTGTTTGCTTTTTTTAATTTCACGCGTGTAAATCTGTGTAATGTATATTATCTTGTTCTACAGTGTTTGAGCAATACAGATTTTAAATAAATTATGTGTACTGAAATATTTAGTTTGTCTCAAAATTACTTGTATTTTGAGTTTACTTTCAATCAAGTCAAAACCCTACTTTAATATTTGTCTTTGATTTGGATTATTAGGATTAACTTTGCATATTTGTCTGCGTAAAAGCAGTGATAATAAAGTGTATTTGAATTTTTTTATGTTAAACAAGTTATTAGCATATATAAATATTTAATTTAATACATATGCAGTAATGCATTTTTCATATTTAATAATACAGTATATTAAATGATTAATAGTGTATACAGTTGTACATAATTAGTACTGTACTTCTGCTATACGAGATGTGGCTAGAAAATAATGGAATTTTTGCTGTAACATTTTTTATTTTTTTCCTTAAAAACTTTTTTGAATTTTCCATTGTTCAAAACGGTGTTTCAGGTAATTTTCTGAAATCAGTTTCACAGTCTCCATCGCTTTTTCTTTTAACAGCTGCAACTATCTCTAACCTAGTTCCTTTCAATGCTTCCTTCATTTTCAGGAACGTAAAAAAGTAACATGGGGCTAGATCTGGCGAGTACGGTGAATGTTCCAGCACAGGGATCTCATGCTTAGCCAAAAATGACTTAACAATTAGTGCAGTGTGGGCTGGATCGCTGACCTGATGAAGAATCCATGATTTTTTCTCCCACAACTCAGGTCGCTTTCTTCATACTCACTCATGGAGAGTAGCTTAGAACCTCAAGATTATTATCTTGATATTTCCTTTATTCACTATTTGACCTTCAGACCTTTAGGTCAGATGAGATTGCCTATTTTTCAAAGTTTTCATCTGTTTTCAAAGTGGAAGGACGTTCTGGACACGGATCATCTTCGATTTCTTCTCGTTTTTCTTTGAACCGTTTATGCCACTCAAAAATCCGTTTGCATGACAACATTCATCACCATACTCTTGTAAGAGAGAATAGGTTTCTGTTGTGGACCTGCCAAGTTTTACTAAAAGTTTCATGTTAACACATCATACTATTTTTCTGACTAGCAGCAAGTACACAATCCAATACAACTGAAGGCTGCAGCCCAACTGAGCAGGCTGCGGTCATCACACCAGCTAGAATGTAAAGGGGGAATGTCAGGTGACTCGACAATGTGGCGTTTGACCTTGAGGCTCGCACTGTTTGTCTTACAAAAAATCAGTCCCGTTATTTTCTAGCCACATCTTGTATATAAATATTACTTTATTAATTATTACTGTATTAACTGTATGTAGGTACACATAGTATCTGCATACGATAGGATTGTATTAACCATAGATTTTTTACTTAGATTTTTATTCTAAAACATCCAGTTATTTATAAATGACCTTAATATGTTCAGTAATGTAAAATGGTATTTTGAAATCAATTCATTTGATATTCCTAGAGTATCAAGGATAATCTGGTACAACATTACTTAGTCAGTGCCCATTTGTAATAAAAGTTTTAATTTACCTAATGTAAAAATGTGATTTACATTTATAGCTAAATTTAGTGGTAATATAAAAATGCTGCTAATTATCATCTTAGAGGTTTAAAAAAATGTTGTTGGTTAGCAAATAACTGGTTACTGTGGTGGTACTATAAAACTACCATTTCCAATCCAATATGCCAAAACAACATACACCTTGTTCTCTTCCTCTTGATAACTATTGAATGATTAACATCATTTATTGCCTGGTAAAATACATTAAAAGTAGGCCTTTCAGCTCATTTATTCAGTTTCACTCTCTCCAAGTGTGAGTATCTTCCTCAACTCCAGTATGCAAACTTAGACTATGAGTTTCTTTCTTAGATTTGATGAGAGTATTTTATATACATGTATATAAAAATATGTTTTTAGTTAAGATTTTATGAGGAACAAAGATTTTATGTACCTAGCACGCTCCTCAACTTGAATATTTGATTTTTAATATAATCTCCCACACTTCCAAAAAAACACAAGGTCAGCTAAATTTCAGTTGTACTGTAGAAGTTTGCTGTAAGAAATATGTGATTTTTTTCTTGCTTAGCTATATAATCAAATAACTACTTTCAGCCAAAACTATTTAAATTGACAACCATCTTTAAAAGTAAATGAAGGATCTTTTTGGGGATTTGTATTATTGTTGTAGGTTTAATTTTTTTGTAGGTTTAAACAACTTTAATAATTTAGTTCTAATTGATTATATCTTCATGAAAATGATGTATATCTGATTAATTTTATTTTCTTCTTCCCTTTTGGGTCGGTACAGTTTAAAAACTATAAATTATAATCTGTAGAGTTGTATGTAGTATTTTAAATTTTATGAAATTAGGAGCCTCAAGTTTATTTGGTCGGCACTTAGGCCGTAAGGGTTATTTTGCAGTTACTAATTAGGAAATAAGAGTCCCTGGACAATCACAAAGCCAGGGACATCTTATTAGATCATGATAAGGATTCATCTTCAAAGGAAGGTTTGCAGACTAAAATATCCTCATAATAAATTTAAATAGGGCTTCGCCCATACTTGTAGAATTGAAATTGAAGAAGAATAAATTAAGCATAAGGAAAAGGGGCAGTGAGGTATGACTGTCTACCCACTGAGAACTGTAGCAAAACACTAAAAACATAAATCAAAGGAAAGCTTCAATCTTCCTCCAGGTGGCAAGTTTCCATTTCATAATTTTTCCAAGATATACTGTGGTAATTTTAGCAGGAGAAAACCACTTAGTGATTAATCATTTTACATTGATCAGCATCCCGGTATCCTGGAAAAACTGCTTTCATTGAGAAACTAAAAAAACCACTTGTGAACAAGTTCAGAATTCTAAAGGAACATCCTCACCTATGCTCTTACCATTGTAAATCAATAGAAAAAAGTTCTTGAAATGAACTAGAATTTCTTGAAGTGAAATAGAACTGTTCCCTTCTTGAGGGTTTCATGTCACTTTTTGACCTCTTAGTAAGAGGTCAAAATAATTATAACATTAAACAATTAAAACTCATTATAACATTATAACAATTAAAACTCATAGGGAAGTACTTATGTTTCAACCTTGCACTGCAAACTATAAAATATTAATCTTTTGTGAAAGAAAAACGGTCTGATAACTTCATTTTAGTTAAAAATTATCTGTAAGTAGCATTTTAATAATGAAAATTTTCATTGTCTTCGGATGAATTATTGACTTTTGGATGATGTATACATTTCAATCACTCCAAATTTTTTTCGCATTGTTGACTAATATTCAATTGTATTAATTATTTTTCTTTTTCGGTAAACTGATTTAGTGCAATTGTTAGCATGTCATGCTACGTATGGTATAGTTGTTTTCTTCTGTAATTTGTAGCTTATTAGTTAATGTTTTGTGTGTATTAATGAATTTGTATGTTCTTTGCATTTTATGTTAGTGAAAAATGCAGAATTTAAATCTATAGTTAGAATAAAAAGCTCTGTAGTCATGCTCATGAACTAGTTAATAATGTATACAGTTTTATGAAGAAAGAAGGTATAAAGATAGGAGTTTGCATTCAAAAATATGAAGAAAGTACCAGTGCAGCTTGTGAAATTTCAAGATCACAGATATAAACACTCTTTGCAGGTCTGGTCTCAGGGTGGAGGAGAATGGAGGGGGGTTTTTTTTAGTTGGTGAGAGCCCGACACTACCATCTGTGTGGGCAGGTGGTGGCTGGTAGAGCTTTTTCCTCCTCCTACAAAAACCAAAAAAAAAGGTATAAACACTTTGAAAAGAAAGTAGGATCTTTTTAAATTTAAATTGGATATGTACACATTAAACATTCCAAAGAAGTATAAACAACCTTCAAAACAGTTTGTAGATTAGACAGTTCCGATAAAGATGTTAGAAGAAAAATTAACTAGTTCCAAAACTCTTTAACTTTAATTCAGAATGTGTTAAAACTTAATTAACTAACTATATTAGATAAATTTCATGAAAACTTCAAAGAGTATTCAAATTAAAGGTTTTAGAACTACACTAGCAGCTATCTTGAAAGTGTTAGAAAAGAAAGAAAAGTTAACAAAAGTTATTGCAGGAAAGAATATTCTTTGATTGCTTATTTGGATGAATAAATTTTAATGCTCCATTCAAGGACAAAGTCATGGTCAGATGACAGTAGTGCAGGAGTAAAAGTGCTGATTAATAAAGGTGATCGGTTTATCATAATCCACGCTAGAGGAGGAATGTGGTTCATTCCAAACAGTATATTAATTTGGAAAATGAGTTCAAAAAGCGGTGACTATTTTGAAAACACAATTTGATCAAGAAGTGACCATCTGAAAAATTAATTCCTGGTCTTCCCCCCCCCCCATAGTCATTGGTTGTTATCTATACCACAATTCATTTGTAGAAAAGTCTCCAAATTCAAATGATAGGAAAGTGGCATGCTTAAATGGTTAGAAAAAAGCAATATTCTGTTTAATAAAGGAGTGTTAAAACCACAACTGTATGAAGTAATTAAATCATATAGAAATAAAAAATAAAGTACCATTTTGATGAATTATTAAGAAAACATGGGCATCAGATTCTGCATCTACCATTTTACCATCGTGATTTAAATTCAGTTGAGATGGTATGTTTCGTTCTGAAAAAATTTGTTGATAATAATTTTTTTCTTGTCTTCAGTCATTTCGTTTGACTAGTTTGATGTAGCTCTCTAAGATTTTCTATCTAGTGCCAATCTTTTCATTTCAGTGTACCCCCTTTAGCCTACATCCCTAACAATTTGTTTTACATATTCCGAACAATTTTTCCCATCTCCCTGTCCCACCAATATCAAAGCAACTATTCCAAGATGCCTTAATATGTGGCTTATAAGTTTGTTTCCTTTTTTAGCTATATTTTTCCAAATGCTTCTTTGATCTATAATAATGTTAGTATGTTTTGTTGTATTGTAGATCCATGTTTGTATGTACTGAGATATGCAAATAACTTGCAATTTCGTGAAAAAACTCATGACGTTGCTATGACTGCTCTTCGATTGGTACAACGAATGAAAAAGGATTCACTTCACTCTGGTCGTCATCCTTCAGGACTATGTGGTGCAGGTGAGATAATAACTAATTACAGTTTGCTATTTAATTAATATTTAAATAATTTTTATATGTAATTTATGTTTAAGAATAAAAAATTTTAATATCGGATAACTCGTCTGCCTCTGTTGGTGCAACTGAATGTTTGTAAGTGATCTACAATTAGATACATGCCATTCCGATAGTTAACACAACTTTTCTGTAGAGTCTCATGCCAGGATTAATAAAGAATGTGAGAAGTGAAGTAGTTTTCCGTGGGCAGGTCATTGATCTGAATATTTTGTTTCAGTAAGCTATACTAAGTCTAACTGTATGTAATTAATATTTAGCTCTTCAGTTGACAACTTCACTCAGTCCATTGTTGTTGGGACTGATTGTCTAGGAAACATCATTACTCTCAAGAATGAATATTTAATGTTTATATTTTATACCTTAAGTGTTTAACATGCAACAGAGCCACAAGAAAAGTTCATACAGATTGTGTGAACTTTTTCTTTTCTACCTTTACTTGGAAGGAAATATTCCAATGATCTTTACATTTTTATTTTAATCTGTACTCAGAGATTGTTCACTTCATATTTCTTTTACATATATTTGTATTTTATACAAAAAACTGAAATAGATTAATCCATTATCTTGATTTTTGATCTCAACTGTCCATATATCATTCAAGTACATCAAAACTAATTTTATCGATGTGTTTGAAGAATTGTAACATGATTCAGAACTATGCTATATCTTAACTTAAAAATGTTTAAGATTATCCAGTCATGAAAAATATAGAAAAGTTTCAAAAATAAAAATAATATATGAATAACTTTTGTTGGAGAGATTTTTTTAAAAATTTTAAATGAAAACTCCAATATCCTTTCAACACGTAAGGATTTTTTTTTATATTTACTCAGTGAAATATCTTTTAGCTAAAAAATTTAAGGAGCAAATTTAAAATAAAGTTTAAGAAAGAGTTTTTTTAAATTAATCTAAATTTTGAATATAGATTTGTTCTACCAACCAAACTAGTGCTTGATGAATTTTAATCCACTAAATTTAAATATTCTAACCTGTTTAACTGCCATTTTTATTTGAAGTTCATTTTTTATATCATGTTTACTCAAAAGATCCATGGGTTCTTCTAGCTGCAGGATAAATTGTGGCCAGATTTTTCTTTATTGATATTCTTGATGAATTTGATTATCTTTCAAAAGCAAATAAAATCATCTTTAAAATGTATAAAAATGTGTTTCCAAATGTTTTTGGAGCTTTAATGCAACCTGTTTTTTGGCACAGTTGTTAGTTTTTTCCCGTTTAAAAGTGGTGGACACCCATTTAAGAAGTAAATAATTTTTATTTCTTAAAGGGAAGGAACTACCCAGAATTTGCCTGGAATGGTAAAATGTAATAAAATCCTGATTGAGCAAGTATTACAAAATACACATTTTAAGTATTTAAAATCCATGTCAGCATTTAAAAATAATGAATAAGATTGAAATAAATATTTAGTAATATTAAATTAATAAAAATGTAAAAAAAAAAAAAAAAAGGGTAAATGGAAATTACTTGAGCACATGTTTTTTGTACACATTAACCAAAGATGCTGAAAATTCAGAGTTGTAATTTATTACTTTTTTATTTATTTATTTTTTTCAAGAAATTTTACTTTGTTTATAGTAATACACTATTTAATAATGATCAGATTATTTTTATTAGATGTTATGATTCAAGACCTAAATAGTATGTAATTAAATGTGACTGAAATCGGTTGGTTAGAATGGTAAGAATGTGTTAATATTCATAAGTAGTCCCCACAATCTGCACTAAAAGTGTTTAAAATGATACTATTTTGAAATGCATGTTTAAAATAGATGTAAAGGAGTAATAATATAAGTTATTAACATGATGTGTTTTTTATAATGCTTTATACTGGTAGGATTACAAGCCATAGTCCAGAGCTACAAGGTTCTATAGTGTATTTATGAAATAAATACACTAAATAATAAATTATTTATGAAATAAATACACTGCTAAATGAACTAAGCAGAGTGAGAAATGCAGTAGCTCCCAGTTTCTTCTTCACTGATACAATTATGTTGCAAGTTAGGATGTCAAACCTATGAAATGAAGTGATATTCAGTACAAGTGATATCTTCAGTTTATTTACTCAGGAACTTGAAGTTTGAATTTAAGCCCTCAATTACAAAAATATCTATCAGTAACTTTCTTATTTTTTCACACGCTAAATGTTTTTCCTGTTAATTTATTAGAAGTGCATGCCATAGTTTTGTGCTTCCATATATTTTTCAATAACTTAGCTGACATTTAGATGTATTTAATTCAAAAGTGCATTGAACTCTTTGTAGATAAAGGTAAATGCTTGTAAATAAACTTGTACAGCATTTATATGGGTTAATGTGAATGTTTAATATTTGGCTATGAATTTAATATAGTCATTCTGCATTAAAAATTTCAAGGAGCAATAATTAAACAAGAGATAAATATTGAAAATTAAAAGACATGACTGCAAATCAAAAAACATTCCAACTAATATTGTTCTTTAATATAGTATAATTGAAAATTGTGCGAAGGACAGTTTTATATATGTTAATGTGTCATCATAAATCGAAATCGGGTTAACCATTGAGCTGCTATGGTGAAACAAACATAAATGTACATACATATATATATATATAAACAATAATAATTATACTCCTTTTTGGACAGATGTATAAAAATACTAGATATATATAAAAAAAATTTATCATTTATTCTGTCAAATGATAGATTTGAAAAAAATCTGTCAGATGAATGATTTGTTTTCGAACTCCTCACATCTCAACACTTCATTTTGAATGATTCGAAAACTTGGTATCTAATACGTGAGATGTGAGTTATTTAAAACAACTCATTCATGTGATAGATTTTAAAATTTATTTAAAAAAATAATATATATATATGTACACGTATTTATACAGCCTATGAAACTCCTGGTTACGTAAGGATTCAAAGGCAGGGTCATACATATAAATCGGTTTGGCCATTGAGCTGTTTAAGTGGAAAAAACATAATGTATACACCCTAAATATATTACACTTCGTTTTTTTTGGTGTAAAACATAAAAGAAAGGGATTATTAGTTAATATTTAGCATTAAAAAGAACATGATTACATGATCAAAAATACTGCCTATCAAAAAAAATAAGATTTTTTCTTAAATGTTTATGAACAATAAATAACAACAGTAATAATAATTATAAAATAAATTAATAAATCTTACTACCATAATTCATTAATTCAATATTGTAGCAGATTTTAAAACACAACTATTTTTGATACAAATAAATGAATACTGAAAATATTGTCGATTATCCATGTGCAATTGTACATATGATTTTCTTTTTGCCTTGTAGTTACAATTAAACGTACATATTTATTTAACCTATGACACAACTCATAATGTAAGGATTCCAACGGAGGGTCATATATTTAAATCAATTCAGCCTTTAAGCTGCTACGGTGGAATATACATACATTCATACATTACCCTAAAAACATTACACTCCTTTTTGGGCAATCATATTACAAGATGTTTCTGGAAATACAAGCTTTCATTTTCTTAACTGGTTTTAATTAGTATTATTTAAAAACTAATCTAAAAAAATTAAAACTTCATTTAAAATGTATAATTTACTTAATTTAAAAATTAAATCTAATCTAATTAAACTGAAAGTGTAACATTTGTTTTTTAATGATCTTGATAATTTTAAACAGATTGGTGGGAAGAATTTTTTTTTTAATGGCAACAGAAGCCTACAAAATTACATCCTTTCTTATATTCCATTGTATTTTACTATGTTAGACAAGAATAATTGTATTCTCTGGTTTTATAGAGTTTTATTTTTTGGAGTTTTCTTTACTTAAATATTTAATTTACTAATTATCAGTCTACTTTGTAATATATGGTTAGTTATATCTTTTTTACATGTGTAATGGTTGTTTGTGTTATTGAAGTGTATCCTATTTCATAACAATTTGCTAATTTTTATAAAACAAAAAAAAATATGTGAAAATATATTGTAAACGTGTATGTGTGTGTGTATCTATATTTTTATGTACATGTGCATTTGCATATATACCTACATACTTCTATGTCTTCAGTAGTTATCAGAAAATGATAATCTCTATCTAATCTTTGTTTTCAGCCCTCCTCATGGCAGCACGATTGCACGACTTTAACAGAAGTGTTGGTAATATTATACAGACAGTTAATGTTCATGAGAGTACATTAAAAAAACGGTAAATTGCTTTTGGTTAATTTAAAATGTTATTAAGTAGTTGGAGTTGTTTTTGTAGTAATTAACTTTTTCACTATTGTAGATTGTTGGATTGTGTATCGTGAAAAAGAGTGTTATATTATTCATGACTATTGAGAGATGAATAATCTCACAGATACAGGTTTAGATACTTAATTTGAATTGTGAAATATTTATTTTATTCACTGTAGAAAGACACATAATTAATAATATATAAATAATCTCTATTGCATACAAAAAATAAATTCTGCTAAGGCATACAATCATCACCTAAAGTGAGTCCAAAATATTAATAATGCTGTATTCCAGCTATTCAGTCATTATTATAATCAAAAATTAATAAAAGGCTCAACATTTCTTAATGCTATTATTTAATATCTATATTGAACCACACTAACTATTTTTAAATAAAACTCTGTACTATTCAAATAATCATACATGTATATTCAATATAAGAGGGTAAGTCAATATTTATCCGCAATTTAGTTATATTTTTGTTTATGTTGATAGTACTGTCTTTTTGCATCGATGACGCATGCTTTGTTTATTTTTTGTTATGTCTATGCAAGTTTTAAGCTGCTAGATTAGTTTCGTTATTGCTGTCGTGCTGTTAATCATGGCTGCTCTGCTTTCTATTTTGCACCAAAGTAGAGCAACGTTCAGTGATCTGTTTTTTGTGGTCGAAAGGCGTATCAGGGGCCAAAATTCATTGAAGACTTTCGGTACAGTACGGGAACAGTGTTTTGCCACAACGGAGTGTCTACTAATGGATTGAAAAATTTTAAAATGGTCGCACAAGTGTTACGCAGGATGAAGGAGCCGGACGACCGTTTACCGCCACA
>JAAAKQ030476101.1:7546-22950 GCA_010016005.3 Zanna intricata | reverse complement strand
TCCAAACATATACTTTCAGAAATTTTTTCCTGATGTTTAAATTAATTTTTGATGTAAGCAAATTATACTTCTGACTGAAAGCTCATTTGGAATTTTATATTGCTACTGCTTTGTCCATATTTAGTAATTCTACTTCCCAAATAACAAAATTCTTCTACCTCTGTGATCTTTTCACTTCTTTTTTTATATTCAGTGGTCCATCAACATTATTTCTACATTTCATTACTTTCGTTTTGTTCTTGGTAATTTTCATGCAAATTCATTGTTTATTAATTCTTGCGTAGGACTTCATCCATGCCATTCACTGTTTCTTCTAAATCTTTTTTACTCTCAACTAGAATTACTATATCATCAGCAAATCATAGAATCTTTATCTTTTCATCTTGCACTGATATTCTGTATCTAAATTTTTCTTTAAAATCATTAACTGCTAATTTTATGTAAAAATTAAAAAGTAACAGGGATAGGGAACATCTTGTCGAACTCCCTTTTTTTATTATGCTTAAGCAATTTCTTTTTTGTCTTTTTTTATTATTTAAGCTACAAGCAACATTTAATTACACTGATGAACATAATTTTTGTTTCCTAACATGCAATATATGATTTTAATGTTTTTTTTTTTGCTGAAAACAAATATGAACTCAGAATCTTTCTATCACCCATCATTTTTGAAAAATTCTTTAATTTTAATTAAAGCATTTTTTTATTTGTCAATGTATAATTGTGATGAATGTATAAATGTGATGAAAGATATTTTTGAAAAAATAAATTATAAAACACATAGTTTGAACATATGTGGTCATTTGAAAGTTATGCCGATTTTGTTAGGCATGCAGTTACATGCATGTGTTTTCTTTGCAAATAGGACAGCCAAGCTAAGGATAAACATTATGTTACCAAAGAGTGGAAGAAAAGAAACAACTTAACTCCAAATGGAAAAAATATTATTCATGAGCCCTTAGTTGAACCCAAAATATATTTTTACCCCCTCCCATATCAAGCTAGGACTAATGAAAACTTTTATAAAAGCAATGAAGAAGGATAGTCCTGGATTTTCGTACATCAGGCAGAAATTTCCAAATGCAAGTGAAAGAAAAATAGAAGGAAAGTACAATTTGGGCTTTATTTAAAGACATCTGCAAAAGTTTTCTCGGCAAACAAACATCCAACAATTACCACAATATTGTTAATCAACTTCTTACTTTATACACAGCTATGGTAATATCTCTTTAAAAATACATTTCCTCCACTCAAATCTAGCCTTTTTCCTGGACAACCTTGGAGACGTAAGTGATGAACACGGTGAACATTTCCAACAAGACATTTCGGTGATGGAAAGTCGCTATAAAGGGGAATGGAATACTAAGATGCTAGCGCAGATTACTGTTGAACATTAATTCAGGATATGTGCCTGAGCTATTTATAAAAGAAAAGCATCAGCGAAATCATTCTAAAATAGGTATGGCCCTGCAAAATTATAAATTTTATGTATTTTAACTACATTTTTCCTAAAGCATAATTTATTTAAAACTAAAGATGATAGAAAAATTGTATTTACAGATCTATGTTGTACATCAAAAAAGCAATTAAAGAAATGGTATCACACTTAGAGAAACATTAAAAAATGTTTTCTTGTTCATCAGTGTTTTATTGGAGCACGTTATATATATTTTCTATAAATAATCCAAATGTAATGGCTTGAAACAAATTTGAACAGTTGTTTCGGAACATTCATTTTGTAAATGAAGGTAATTATGGTGGCAGGCTTAAAAAAATACCTCTTATAGATTTACTTGTGTATAAATTTAATAAGGTTACATACCAGAATTAGAACTTGTCATTGATGTATCAGTTATTCCTTTCACCAGAGGACTAAAATTTAAATAATTTATTAAAAATAAACGCCATTAATATGGCATACAAATTTTTAATATATATACATCTGCTTAATATACAATCAGAATGTCTATGTTGGAAAAGAAAGACAGGGAAAAATTTTTACCCAAAATATTGTAAAGGATTTGATGGAAGCCATTTCTGGATTATTGAATTCAATTTTCATTGAATGAAAATTTCTTTTTACAGATAATTTTACACTAGTATCTTGCACTTCCACTAAATAAGAGGAGTATACACTTAACTGATACATTATGTGCAACTAATATAACTGTAACACAAAATGGAAAGATCAAAGAGAAATTTTAATGCTAAACACAGAGAAACAAGTGATATGGTAGAAGTTAACAAATGGGATAGGACTGTGTTGAAACCTAAAGTAGTTATACATTAAAATAAAGGAAAGTCAGCAATAGATCTTTTGGACCGATTAGCGTCTTATGACACTTTTCTTAGAAAGTCATTTAAGTGATATTGTAAAGTTACATTTGATGTTATTTGTAATAATGCTGTGGTTAATTCCCACTGCTTATTCATGACTGTAACCAAAAGTAAAATAATTATTACAAATTTTAGAGAATCAATAGTGGAACATTTGATAAAAATTAAAGAAATGTAATTACAAAAACACAATCACTGAATCACTAAATAAGGTACCAAAGGGGAGGTGTGTACCGTGTTACAGAAAATATACATCTGCAAATGTAAGGTAATATGCACAAGCACATTCTACAAAAATATGTACTAAATGTTTGGTTTGTTTTGCATACTACTTTAAAGACTGTGTTTTTAAAGAGCATAAGGTGAAGAAATAATAATGTGTTCCAAAATAGATATAATTTCTTTTATTGACTTTTTTTTATAAATAAGGTATTATTGTTATTATTCCATTTGTATTATACAACTTTTTCATTTTTTTATCATTAAACAGTTCATTGTAATAAGTTCACACAAGGTAAAAGGATTAAAAAATAGACAATAAACAGATTCTGTTTTATAAAAATTGAAATAAATAAATTTATGTTAGTTTGCCTGTTGCAGTGTATAGGATGATAATTATAAAAAATACTTTTTTGGCACCAAGAATATTAAATAAATAAATACATGTAAATGTTTTTGCATTACAGAATTTAAAAAAAAATTAAATAATAATATTGTTTTGGATTAATAATTGTTGTACTCAAATAATAATTAATCAGCAAGAAATTCATATAGTTTTTTTCTACATTCTTGTAAATATTATTACAGATAATAAAAAATCTATCTGCATTAGAGTATAGTTAAGAAAAAAATAAAATTAATAAAAAAAATTGGCCAACTTGAACATCAAAACTTCTTAATAATGAGAATGGAATGCTTGCCACTTGACTGCTGCCAGTATAAGTGCACAAATAAGCCACTAGAATTAAACAAAAATTTTTATATGGGGTTACTCAGTAATGAGGCAGAGTCAAGTTTGAAGTTGTCATTTTGTTTTTAACGGAGGGACCCTCTTCTTACCACTCAGCTTAAGGGCATCAATAAACTCCGTCATAAGCTAACCATCGACCCTCGTCAATTCAAATTTTCTTATATCAAGTGAGAAAGGTACCTCCCTTATTTTTAAAAGTATCTCCTCATTTGTTTTTTCTCAAAAACTATTTCAATACCAACAGTAAAACCTGTTAAAAGTGCAGAATGTGGATACTTTTTGTAATCTCATAGAGCATATCATTTATTGTATCCAGCAGCCACTCTGTCTGTCCGTCCGTGTGCATGTGTGAGTGTGTGTGTGTTAGTGGGATAGGTCCTTGTTGAATTTTTATTTTGTCCATAATAAAACACACTAAGTAATGTTTCTGCATCAAGTTCAGCCAGAACTTTGTATTACCCAAACAAACAATTCATAACATTAAATGGCCTTCAGGAACACAACAATTAGTTACTCAAGTGGTATAACTACTTTCAAAATGGCCAAATGTCTGTTGAAAGTGGCCAGCATAAAAGCAAACCTCAAGTTGGAATCCAAATATCATTAACAACCTTGCACAGTTTGGTTAAAGAAAATAAATAGAATGACTATCTGAGAAATTTAAAATCACAAGATTAGTCACGATTCTGAACATATTGCTTTAATGAATGATTTGAGCATATACAGAATGTCTGTGAAGTTTGTATCAAAGCTGCTTTCACTTGAACAAAAAGAGATTCATTTGACATTACATTGCACAGGTCATGCTGTAGTATATTAGTGGTGATCCTAACATGCTTAACACTATGATAACTGATGATGAATCTTAGATGAATAGATAAAACCCAAAAACCATAAATGAGGAGCAAAGTGAAATTGATGATGACTTTTCTCAACTACTGCAGAGTTGTGTATCGTGTGTACAAACCACAAGACCAAACTATCAACAAGAGTATAATTTGGAATCTCTGCTTTGTCTTTGGAATACAGTCTAGTCTAAGAAATTATACTTGTGGAAGTCACAGATGTATCATGGTAATACACCCACCCATTCATTACATTTAACCCAAAAGCTCTTGGTCAAGCATGGAACTCCTCAGGTTCATTAAACCCTTTGTGATTTCTGGTTGTTTTCCAAACTGCAGATGCCACTTAAGGGTTCCACTTTGACAGCCTGGGGGAGCCATTACAAAAAAGGACTCAAAAATCCAGCAATGGAAGGACTGCTGAGTTAAGTGAGTGAAGTTGCAAGGGGACTACTTTTAAGGAGACTAAATTCTGTGGATGCAGTGATAAACACCACTTCAATTATTACTTTCACTAATAATCCTCAAAAGGAAAGTTATCTTATTCTTAATGACTTAACTGTTTTCAGGAATATGCATTTCATGTTAGGTAACGAACAACTATTACAATTATGATACCTAAGAAATAAACAATTCAAATTAATTTGCTACCATAGTGTTTTAATCGAATGTGATGTTTACTGTTTATGTTACATAAAAAAAAGATATCTACATATACAGATTAAGAAGTATAAAAAATATTCAAAATAGTAAAAACAATAAGAAACATGAAATTCATACTAAAAATAATGAAAAATAAAATTGTTCATCTTCATGGATTGACTATCCAAAGATATTAATATCCAGAAAGAAATACTAAAAATGAGGAAAATAAAATCAACTACCCAAAATAATAAAACTAATTTTCTGATAAGATACATATACACCACAATACAATTGAAATTAAAAATAATTTATCTTATTGCAATAAAAAACTTAAATTATATATAATTACAGATACTATATATACATTATAGCATTATGGTAAATCTTTTCTAACAAAAACCAAAAACATAAAAATGAAATACCAAAATCTGTAATAAACAGAAAATATAAGAAACTAATTTGTCAGGAAAAAAGTGTATAAGTATATATCACTTAACAGTTAATTAACAATACATTACAAATATTCCAAGTGAGCAGGTTTCACAATCATATCAATGATTCAAGTGATGTAGGATTCGATGGCTGGCTGACTGATGATTGTAATAATCTTCTCACTGTTTGTCATCATCTTTTTCATTCGTGTAGCCATCTTCAATTTCATCCTCTTCTTGACCCTCTCGGCGTGCCCTGTAAATAAATACTATATAAACTGGTCAGGGTCACTTTAATTAATTCAAAAAGAAAAATACTAATTACATTATAAATGAGGTTTATTAAAGCATACAAAATTTTATGCTACATTTCATAACAAATCACTTTGAAAAAAAAATCTTAGTGATTTTTATTTTAATTGAAGTTATTATATTAATAATGTACCATTTAATATAATTTTATAAATTAATGTTCACACACACCTACTTATTTTTTTTTTTAAATCACTCCCAGAAAATTTACCACAAAACCAAACACTTTCACAAATTTCTAATTCAAAATACACTTCCATACTACAATACTTAATTTACTATTTTCATAATTCTCTACGCAACACACCAAAAAACATTCACAATTCAAAATATGATTTCCTAATATTAAGAAAATTAAACACCACACTTTATAATTAAAAATCATTATTTTTTTTATATAAAATTATACTGTCATACAATTTTATATAA
This sequence comes from Zanna intricata, assembly GCA_010016005.3. NCBI lineage: Eukaryota > Metazoa > Arthropoda > Insecta > Hemiptera > Fulgoridae > Zanna > Zanna intricata. The sequence goes on along the minus strand of JAAAKQ030476101.1, from coordinate 16,981 downwards.
ATGGTAAAAGTAAAAATTTTCTCAATAATGTTATTTTTTATTTTCATCTTAATCATAACATTTCATTTAAATAATCACAAAAGTAAGTAAAGGTTAAAACTAAAATCAAAAGTTATAGTACTGTTGTACTACTCTTTCTTAAAACAATTACAGTATAAAAATTAAAAGATTAGCATTGTTGTAGGTCAGTTATTTATTTAAATGACTATAAGCAATAAGACAACATTATATTAAATGTAATATATATACAACTGTATTAACCACACAAACAAAAATTAATGCTGTTATATGACGCAAATAAAAACTAGAATGCAGTAATCTATTTCATTCACAAATAATGATGAGCTAGGCCTTAAGTGATATGATGGCTTATGGGATCCCTTAAACTTGAAGAGAACAGTAGCACTATCAATAAAAACTACTGTTTATATAAAAAATATATACAAAACAAAGCACTATTACCACACTGTAGAAATTTAAAAAATTAATTTATGCTTGAAATCCCTAAAAAAAAAAAAAACATTAATTTTACTATATTGTATTTATATATAGTCGCTTGGTGATTCAATGTATGAGCTTTTGTAAAATTATGCAATTAACTACTTTCATCATTTCAAAAAAATTTGATACGAAACTTGATACTATAATTTTTTCAACATAATAAACTTACACAGCTAAATTTTTTTTAACTATCTATCCACACTAAAGTCCATTTCAGTTATGTTTGGAACTGGCATAAACACTTGCAATATCTTGATTATGGCAGGCTGTGTCACTGAAGATGCGAGGAGTGACACACCCCAGTACTAACAGAACACAATATTTTGATAATATATTTTAGCCAATACCCCAAAACATTAACATATACTACATCTGGCTGTTTATTAATAATCTGGCTATATGTATTTTATCACTGCTGATCCCTGAACACATCAGGAGAAATACAATAATACAATACACTCAGAAAGCTTTTGGAATGGTAGGAACGTTTCTACTTATTCAATTTTGCAATGATACAGTTTCATTTTTTTTCCAGTTCCAAATATAAATGAAATGGATACTTCCCACAGAAAAATATTAATAATTAACAACTATAAGATATATAAATAAAAATGTAGAATAATGAAGTTGATCGATAGTTTTACACACAGTTCTACATGCATCTTATTCATTATGTAACATTGTACTAAAGATTACTTATAAATATTGTAGTACAATGTAGTATCTTCATATTACAATATAATAAAGTTGTAGCTCCATAGTTGGTACACACTTTTATGAAGCTTATGTTCTATGTAACACTATATCTGACTGCAATAAAAAAAATTAAACTGATTTTCAAATCTTTATATATTAACATTTAAGATCATCAAACTCACAAATCCTTTAACATAAAATGCATCCATCATAATTTACTTCTTTTTTTTTACATTTTAAATATTAATCATAAACCATAAAAAAAATAATACTTTAAAAAAATCTGAGACCTACATACAAAGAAAAGTTTTAAAATTTACACTATAATTGCTCTTACCGATAAATGTAAAAAGTAAAAACATCTGACAAATGGGAAAGAAAAATTAATCTCAATAACTATTTAATAAAAAAATATGATATTGTATCAGTACTCTAATACCCATAATTTTAAAATCAATTAGGAAGTATTACTTTTCTTGTTATATCATAAAATATAAAATAAGATTTTTTTTTATTAAAAATTAAATTTTTGTACATTCAGAACTTTAAGAAATACTTTTTGGTAACTATTATTTTGCTTCAGTGAACCAATTATAATTAGACACTATATAATTCTTAATACATTCTATTATAGGAAATAAAATCTTTCAATTTAAGAATTACTCAATATTTCTGAATTAATTACGTTAAAACGATAGTAAAAAAAGTAAAAGAATATATAAAAACCTGTTGTTATGTATTCAAAAGTGTATCCAGTATAATAAATATAATTTTAATCCTTTCGATTCAGAAGACTGACAATTTCTAACACTGCAATTATTGCATTCTTATTTAATATCATCTTAATTAACCATAATTTATTTTATTTTTCCATCTCCTTTATTAGGCTCAATAAAAAAAAAATACTGAAAAGCTAAGAGTAGCTAAGATTGAATTTATATAAACTAAGAAAAGCACTGAGGTATTATAATTAATTCATTCTCAGGAGATTCTTTTTACAAATGAATGACAGGTAAATGGCCTGAACACATATGATCCCAATTATTAAATGTCAAAAATTACATATTGGAGGTTTTTGATTTGGGGGGGGGGGAGGGTTCAGAGTTATACATTACAAAATTTGTATAAAAGAACTAGATGTATACCATATTAAATAAATGACAATATGAATCAGAAAGAAAAAAATTTGCCTTAACCTAGGTACATTTTACAAACATGAAAAAAGTCAGTTCTGACCATTATAACCCTTGTTCTTTTTTTTTTTCATTATTCTTGTAAGTTATAATTTATTTGTAAAACATCTATAGTAATTACAGTAATTAGCACCAAAATTATTCTTTTTTACACCTGTTTCCCTAGTAATGAAATTTTAATTTAATATAACCTCAGTAAAGATAACAAGAAAAAAAAGAAGATTATAAAACTATATTTAGAACTGATTTACCTGTCATATAAGAGCTCTTAGAATTTTTTCAGTTTCAACAGTCATTTAAAACAAAATTCTATTTCAGCTCTCAGTTAAAGTATGAAATTTTTTATAGTCAAATGTATATTTGTTACACCATTTTGGTGTGTACGTAGTAGTTTAATTTCAATTAATAAGAGGTGATAAAAAGGTAAGGAATGTGTAACAGTTAATATTCATCCTTAGAATTTCCTTCACGCCTTACACATATATACATATTATTCAGTGTACATGGAGAGGTATGTTAGACATGAGTAAGTTAAACAGGGTGAAGAGCCATGTGAGTACGCAGTCAGTTGTTAGAATTTAATCCAACATTAAAGACATTAAGCATGATATGTTTAACTATGGGCTTTCTCAATGCATATTCTTTGATGTAAATTAATTTTAAAATGTTTAATAAAAGAAAAAATTAAACAATTAAATTAAAATTTAAGAAAAGAAGATTAACTTTAAAATGTTTAATAAAAGAAAATCTATTTCGTTGGAGACCAAAATAAAATTTTGGACAGTCTTAAGAATGAGCATAGTTCAACATCTGTGACCAAGAATTTTGATCTGAATGAAGCAATGGTGAGAACCAGTTTAATAAAAAAATAAAACAAAAAAAAAGTGAAATCGCTGTATGACAATCTATTTCTCCTAGGACAAAAGCATGTAGCTAAATCATCATCATTCAGAAAGATTTAATTAAAGAAAAAATGGATAAGGCCCTAGTAATATGGATAAAAGATAACAAAAAAATAATTTTTATAAACAAGCAAACATTACCAAGCAATAGCCTTACAGTTTTATAAGCAGATTAAAAAATGGGAGTCTAATGATATTGTGGTGACTTCATCTGTTCAAAAAAGGGTTAAATTTTTTTGAGAGTATGGGATGGCTATACACATTTCTCAAGACATGCAATGCATAACACTAAAATAAAATGTGAATTCGCCTGTAGATGAAACAGCTACTTAAGTTTCTTTTAAAAATATTTAATAATTGAAGAATATATGTCAGATCAAATATTTAATGTTGACAAAACAGACCACTATTTTGGAAGAAAATGTCAAACAGAATGTATTTGGCAAAAACGAAAAACTGCTAAAAATCGCATTACTTTTTTTAATATCCAATAACACCTCAGGAGATCGTTTAGCAAGGCCTTTATTAATTAACAAAGCACATCGTCCACATGCTATGAAAGATATAGTAGACTTTAATAATCTGCCAATGCATTGGAAAGCTAACAAAAAATCATGAATGACAGCAGTAATATTTACTGTTTGGTTCAATTACCTTTTTATTCCTGAAGCAAGGAAGTACATGCAGGGCAAAGGTCTTGTTTAAAATGTGTTTATTTGTATATAATAAACCTGCACATCATCGAACACACAAACATAAAAATTTTATTAAAATATATTGGAATACCCAAATGTAACAATTTTATTCCTGCCATGTAATACAAAAGCCTTGATTTCACACTTAGTTCAAGATATTATGACATTTAAATCCTATTGCATCCAAAGAATGTTCCAATATATCCGGGAAAAACTCTATAAAAATGAATCACAATCATCTACACATAAAAAAAAAAAAAAAGTCTATTATGGATTGCCTGAAATTGCTTGGCGTTTTCAGAATTAAAGCTATGAACTTTGAATGCATGATAGAAACTAATTTGGTCAGAATGTGTTAAAACTACCAAAGTTATTCCAAATACAACTGAACTGCATTCAGATATTATAACTGTGGCGCATGCAATTTGGTTGAGAAGACTTATGATTGAAAATGTTGTTAAATTGACTGCCGATGAAAGTTTAAATGAGAATTAGGTTCTCGACATTACCTTAGATGATCCCGTTAGTTCTAAAAAAATTCATGAAGAAGAAGGACAATCAATGGCAGTGAATAAAATCCTGGAAGTTCTCCATCTGTGTAATAAACTTGAATATCATTTTCTAACAAATGATTAAAAAAACACAGAACAAGCTGGGCAGTTTCAATGAAATTGAATGGCTTATTATCAAGTCGCACAAAGAATTCATGAAAAAAAACAGTCATAGTGATCAATAACTAAATTTTTAAAAGGAGTGAACCTGTAAATTTGGCCTGACAACAGTACACCACCATATCTCAAGCTAATTTCACTATATCTGAAGTTGCATATCTCAAGTGATGAAATTAATTTCACATCAAACGTGCATTTGGTATAAATAAGTCAGGTACACTTATTGTATGAGAGTGAATAAATTTTATTACAATTTTTAGACTCTTGTTATTATTTTAAACAAAATGCAGATACAATAGACAATAATGAATTTTATTTTTATTCAGATTGATTGATTTTTATTAAGTGAAACTTATCTGGCATTTTTCTTTACTTTGCTGAATATTTTTACATGGTTTTTATACACTGTGTTCTGTAGAACATATCCACCATGTAAAAACAAGTGTATTAAACAAGTGTTGGATTGTACGTACAATCCAGTGTATTAAAAAAAATTTGTCAATTCATTTAAACAGTAATTTTTTATAAACCTCTTGTTTTACAAAACAGTGAAACTGTACTACAAAGAAAATGGTTAAAAATAGCTCATTTATTTTTGCATAATTTTTTATAATCGCTACAGATTTTCTTAAAATAAATTCCTACTTACAACAATATCCCAAAAAGTCTTAATATGGTATACAGCTAATTTTTATTCATTAAATAGTTTGTAAAGTATTATAATGAGTACTATAATCACTGGTTTTTGCATATTAAATCCAGGAAAGGAATTCCCCATTATAACAATGGATGATGAAAATAAGACAATGCATTACATTATTTGTAAATTAATTTTTCAAAAAGCTAACAATACAGCTGAACACAATTTCAGTATTTTTATATTTAAATGTAGTTTGTAAAAAATAAAGCATGAAAAATTTTTAAGATTTCATATTTTTTTTAAAAAGGTTTAATGTTGCTGACAGGCCAAATTTAGGAAGAACTACTTTGCTATTCTATACATAACATCACAATAGTAAAAAATTTTTACGCAAGTAACATGAACAGAGTAACATAATCTTTCATCATATCATATTATAATTGCTAATTCAGTAAAATACAAATGAATTTAAAATACTGGCAGTGAATACGTTCAAAAAAATGTATTTTTTTTCATTTGAAGTATTTTTAATGAACAATTATCACTCAACTGCTCGCATTAGTCATCTATTTTAACAATACGACAATGGACCCTAAAAAAAATCATAACTGCTAAACTTCACATTTTTTTTTTTAATATAAAATTGAAGACGAGGAAGTAGACCGAGGTTAAATATTAACATTTAAAAGAGAAAGATGGTAAAGGGGATTAAACTATTCGGATGTCTAATGACTAAAACATTTAATTATTTCATTATATAAATTTATAATTTGATATATATATATATATATATTTAATGGTGTCTTATTATCAAAAAGAAGTAGTTTTTAACTATGTTATTTCACTGTGCTCTCATACACATATAAAACATGTTTGTTTATATTCAATATATAATATGTAATCTCCCAAGTTCAGAAATGGTCATCGTTCTACTTTCCAAAGCTACAAATTTATTACTAATGAACAATAGATAATCAAACAAATTAAAATTTTTATATGAATTTTAAATATATATATATATTTTTTTTTGCAAATCCAGATAATATTTTATGATTGTGGGTTACCTCTATGAAGGGGGTAGTAGTGATTATAACAGTAAAAGTTAATTACTTGTTAATCAAATTAAACATTTCAAAAAAGGTCTTTTGATGTACAGTACACATAACATAAAGACTCATTTACTTCTGTTAAACTACTTTTAAAAAGATGACCTTCTAATATTTAACATTATTGAGATTGTAAAAACCAAACAAAAATTAAAAGCCACAAATAAATATTTGTATATACAATTTTACAACAGATTATTCCAAAAACAATAATAAATAACTAAAATTTTAATGATAGATTAATTGCACTAATATTTAATAAATAATAATTATGACCTAAAAAATTAATGATAATTATACTGTAATAATAAATAAAATAAATAAACCTTTTATCACACATTTTTACTATAATTATTACTATTAAAAATATTATTTCAATTATATTTACTAATTACACATACATAGAATAAATATTACTTATACATAAATAAGAAAAAAAATTTATATATATATATATATATATATAAAAAAATACTACGTAAAGTAGGGAACGATATTTGTGGTTCAGAATTATTATTACTTTCTTTTTTAATAGATATAAATTATTTTAATTTTATTGGTACTAAAAAACATTTTTTTTATTAATTATTGCACAAATAGATAACATTTAAAACACATAACACATTACACAATTATTTTCTCATTTATCTTTGTACTACAAAAAAAAAAAAAAAAAAAAAAAAAAAAAAAATTACTATTTTAAATGCAACTCAACTATACATTGTGTTAATGTATAATATACTCGTATGTACAGCCTATTCCACTTATGTTTGGAACTGATATAAATAACTACTTTTTTTCAGTTATTGTGGTTTGCCCTACATAAAATTCTTATACCAATAAATAATGCATATAATGTTGTTAAACAGTTCATTTATAAGTTTATTACCTTACTGGTCTCGTTTCGTTTTTAGACATATTATGAATCCATCAATTACAGTAGAAATGGTTTTAACTCATCTTTTGTATGGAACTTTTTTTTTTTTTTTTATATATATATAAGTTCCAAGCATACATGGAATTGATTAAATATTAATGTGAAAAATGTAAACATTTCAATGTCAAAAGTTAAAAGCAATTTATTGGCATTTAGGAACCAGGAAAATGAATTATTTTGAAATTAATTTTCGATAATAGATAGAGATTAAAAATAATGGATTTTAAAAATATCAAGTCTCATTATACCAAACTTCTTTGTCAAGAATCTTCCAATTTACTTTCAATTTTTTTTTTTTAAAGAATCTTAATTTACTTTTTAGAAAAAAAAACTCATTCTAATAAAATGATTGATTATATTGAATTCAGTAGCAATGAAAATAAAGAAAATTTATTTTTTTCAATATAAAATTTCATCAAATGAAGGTAGTAGTAACACTGAACAAAGTAAATTGAATAAACAATTATAACTATTATGATAAATTAAATGAATTTTTTTCATTTATGTGTAATCACATTTCTACACTTCATTCATATTCATACACATCATCCTTATTCATCCTCTGAAGTAATACCTTATGGTAGTTCCGGAGGCTGAACAGAAAAATTAAGTGTAATCACATTTAACTTCCTTTGCTATATAATGAGTCAAGATTAAAAATGTTTAAATTAAAGCCTGATTAATTTATAAAAAAAAGTTTTATTTAACCATTCCCAGTTCCTAATCTCAATCACTAAATGGGTATTTGATACACTATTTTGAGAAAAATACCACTAGCTGCAATTTATATTCTTAAAAATAAGCATTTCCGTTTTTACTTTTTTCCCTAAATGCAAAGTTATTGGGAGCATTAATAATAAAAATATTAATATTTACAATGTTATTTATATAGAATATTTGGGTAACTAAAAGATATGTTACCGTAAACAAAATTTTGTTACATTCTGTGCAGCATTTAGACATTTTATAAAAAAAAATTTCAGTTTCTCTTTACATCTTTTTCGTTTTGGTGAAAATTTTTCTTCACAAAGGACTAATAACAGATAAATTGAAATTAATAATTATTTTATTTATACTTAATTTTTTTTTAATCAAAAGTTAAAATAAAAAGGTGGAAATGTAATGTTATCTACACTAGATGGAGACTATAAGTATTAACTGTTAGGTTTGTATTATCTATTATCATCATCATCATGCTTGTATAAATATTGAAAAATAACATGAATAGTTTTTTAAATATTAAAAATATTACAATTTTGGTAGAAAAAGCTAGTAATAATTTTTATTATTATTATACTATCCTTAGTGATCTGAAGAAGGTCATGGAAGCAATTTGCTTGTTCTCGCCTTAAGCCTAAGTCATGTTTTATTAGCTAATTTTGGTTATATAAATACTTTTTCTTAAACAAATTCTTGGTAACTGATAACACAAGAGGTTTTTAATTATTCGGATTTCCACTTTATAGATTGACTTTAAGGCAGATTACATTCTTTGGGTATTTAATCAGCAACAAAGGCTTTCATTATCCGCAATAGAGATTGCTATGCAAGCAATGTGAAAAAATATTTCATACTACTCTCATAGGAATTAGAAATGAAAACAAGTTTATGATGAAAAAAACTCTTCCAAATGGACAAGTATGAATGTGCAAAGTTACCAAAAGGTGAAAGTACCCCAGTAAATCCTAAGAAGACAGAGCACTCCAATACAATTAAAGATAATAATAAGGCAAGTAATGATGAATTAGTAGAGTTGAAATGTAATGATGATGAAATGTAACTGCAAGGATGTTCTACTTATTACTCCAGGCTTTAAGGAAGATTTAATTAGTAAAGATAAAGTAAATAAAAAAAGCTGTTGCTGATAAAGAAAGAAAAATTTGCAGATGGTTAAATCTTGCTTTAGAGCAGTGACGATTTTGATAAAACCATTATCCCCGAGGTTTAGACCCAAAGCAATATTAATACTTCCTTATTACAGAAAGCTTTCATCTGGCAGGTTTTATGTGGATGGCACGAATGTTGACAATGTTAAGAGTAGAACCCCAAAGAACAGTAATATAGTAAATATTAATGGGCCATTCATAAGGAATT